>JAODAL010051642.1:0-26546 GCA_025379985.1 Phyllomedusa bahiana | reverse complement strand
AAATAAACCCACCAAACAGCTGAGAGAGTTCCAGAATTCCCGAACGCTGGGGAAAGAAATCAGTCCACGCTGACTTCACCTCATACATACAAACAATCACTGCATACATTTAAATCTGCACTTGCCTCAGCCAAACAGGATTACTTCACCACTCTCATATCCTCCCTGTCTCACAACCTCAGACAACTATTCAAAACCTTCAACGCTCTCCTCCATCCACCAGCACACCCCCCCCCTCTCTCCTCTCAGCAGATGACTTTGCCACTCACTTCCTAAATAAGATCAGTCTCATCAGACAAAGCTTCATCCCGCAGTCTCCTCCACCTATCTCTACTCCTGCGGTGTTCCCATAGTCCACCTCTACACCTGCTCATCACTCTTCCCACCTACCTTCCTTCTCTATTGTCACTCAGGACAAGCTCTCCGCTCTACTGTCCAAATCCAACCTCACTACCTGTAATCTTGACCCACTGTCATATCACCTCATCCCTGACCTTAGCTCTGTTATCCTCCCAGCCCTCACCCATCGCTTCAAACTATCATTAACCTCTGGCACCTTTCCTTCATCCTTTAAACATCACACCCATCCTTAATAAACCATCTCTTGACCCCTCTTGTCTGTTCAACTATCGCCCCATCTCACTGCTTCCATTCGCCTCTAAACTCCTCGAACAGCATGTCTATCTTCAACTTTCCTCTCATCCTCTTCAAGTTAGTAACCTTGACCTACAAGGCTCTCTATAACCTCTCCCCTCCATAAATCTCTGCCTTAATCTCCAGATACCTCCCCTCTCGCAATCTCCGCTCCTCACAGGACCTTCTTCTCTGCTCTCCCTTTGTCAACTCCTCACATAACCATCTCCAAGACTTCTCCCATTCTTCCCCCACACTCAGGAACTAACTGCCCCCTCAGACTCTCCCCCACTCTCACCAGTCTCAACAGCAACCTGAAAACTCATCTCTTCAGGAATGCCTATAACCAACAATAACCTTGCTGTCACTACACCGTCCGCAAACATGTCCACTCCTTACCTTCTGCCTCTCCCCACTGTTCTTGTAGATTGTAAGCTCTCATGGGCAGGGACCTCTCTCTGTTTGTATCAGTTGTTAGTTATTAATTTGTCATCTTTGTACTTGTTTAACCTATTATGTATGCAACCCGAATGTACAGCGCCCTGGAAACAAGGGTGCTCTAAAATAAATAATAATAATAATAACTGATGTGTCCAAAACATTATGCAAGAATCTCACAGAGATTGTATGATACCCTCCATAAAGCTGTCTGTAGATTATAGAGACTGAGAAATGCTTGAAATGTAATGTTGTGATTATAAATAGACATGGGTGAATTTCCCGAAATTCGTTTCGTTCACTTCGCCGAATTTCTCTGCAAAAAATAACTTAGTTCCGAATTACTTCGGGACGAATCGCGTTAAAAACAACTATTTCCAGGCTGCACAGAGCCTGCAGGGTGCTGTAGAACGTTGTGCCATGCTTAAATATGCAGAGGGAGCTGGTTTGGTCTTCATACAATGTTGTGTTTTAGTATGACACGCATGACTGCCGTCCCCTCTTAGAATCGCTTCACTCTAAAATTCCCTGGGCACTTAAGAGGGCAAAACTGACCAAAAAAATGAAGGAGGAATGTAGCCTGATAAAGTATGCGAGCGACAGCTGGAAAAAACAAGTGAGGGCTCAGGTGGAAAAATAGTGACAGAGGGGTGGGGTGACGGCGGGGAGCCCCCCGCAGTTTAGGGCAGAGTTGGCAAAATGACTTCTGGAGGTGGCAAAAACAGGAATAGGCCACAGAGGGGAAATGAACAGTGTCTAGGTCACGGAGCAGCCACAGCAGCAGCTTGAGGTCGGGAATGGCACAATGAACAGTGTGTAGGTCCAGAGCAGCCACAGCGCAGATGAGGTCAGACAGGGGCCAATGAAGGGTGTGGGTATGGCGCACCACAGCAGCGATGGGGTCGGGGCGTGGCACAATGACACAGTGTGTAGGTACGGCAGCAGCCAAGAGCGCATGAGGTCGAAGTGGCAAAAGGGACAAGTGTTGGTCACGGCAGCGCCCAGCGCAGCATGAGGTCAGCGTGGCAAAATGACAGAGTGTGTAGGCAGGGGCAGCGCCAACCAGCCAGCATGAGGTCAAAAAGTGGCACAATGACACAGTGTTGGGTCACGGCAGCACCCACAGCATGAGGTAAAAAGTGGCCAGGACATTTGGAGGTGGCAAAACGGAATGGGCCCACAAGTGGACAATGACGGGAGTGGAGGTAAGGGGCGGAGGGAACAGCATGAGGTAGAGAGTGGACAATGACAGAGTGTGGAGGTGGGGGAAATCCAGTCCCTGGTAAAGATGGTTGGTGGTAGATGGGAATGTCAGGATGTTGTGGCTCAGGCGGGTGGGGGCATCAGATTAGGGCGAGGCAGGTGTTTGAACCCAGATATTTTCGTTTGGGTGGGCGTCATGGCTATGTGTCTGCGCCCAAGGGATTGGTGTGTGGAAATCCTGACCGATCCACGCCTGATTCATCTTGACATAGGTAGTCGTTCCACATTTCCCGTGGAAAGCGGGGGTTTTCCTTGGGGTAACGTGGCCCCGCCGCATGAACACCCCCCCTATGCCACACTACTGGCCCGGGGAGGACAGTTCTCCCCCGCAAACTCGGGAAAGTTTCGGCCACAAAAACCAGTTTTGGGCCCAGTAGTCCAGGGATCTTTAACTGGGGGGCAGGGCTTTCCAAGTAGGCCACCTGTTGGTTCAGGGGCGCTCCGGTCCTGCTGCTGCTGGCGACTGCCCTCCCCACTAACGGGGAAGGGAAACTGCTCATCGTGATCCAGACTAGGTTGTGTGATGGAGCGGTTTGTCCCACCCCCCCTTCCCCCGCAGCCGCGGCGTAGTCGTGAGCGCTGAAGAACCCCCGGTCGGGGCCTGTCAGAGGAGGGACGATGCCCCACTAGGCAGTGGCAACTGACTACGGGGATTTCCCTATGTTTTTGGGGGTTTGCCCTCCTCTCAATAGCGGGGAAAAAAAAAGGCTCCCCATTTTGGCCCGGTAGCGAGGGTCCTTTGGGGTGGAACCCAAAAAAGTCACCCCTTTTGCCGGATCCCTAAATATTCGGCGTCATTTAAAAAAGGCCCAAATCAGCTTTGCTGCGGGGAAATCTAAACAAGTGACCCGGGGGGCCCTCCGGCCCCCCATCTCCCTGTAAAAGCACGGTGCTTGCGGGTCTTTTCCCTTCGTCTTCCTTTCTCATTACCCCCTCCGCGGTCTGTCCCCCTCTCTTTCACCGGGGTAAAAATTTCCATTCTTTTTCACCAGGAAAAATGTTTTCGCTCCAACCTTCCCCCTTTCCTCCTCCTCCTTCCATTTCAGCCCCCGGGGGACTCATCGGGGCCCGCAGTTTTGGTAGTCGCACGTTTCCGCCCCTCCCCAGACGTTTTTTCGATCTGTTAAAGGACTTTAAAAGGGCCGTGGAATGACGTTATTCATCCCGTAGTCCTGGCAACGAAAAATAACTTTCCCTCCTCTTTTGGCCCTCAAAAAACGGCGGTGTCAGCAGAGCTGCCACTGGCTGACATCAAATTTTAACGGGGGGATTACTTTGTTGGGGGGATCTTTTAAAAAAATTGTTAAGGCCTTTCTCTGTTTTCAGCCCGGTCCAACATGGCAGGCGGGAAATTTCCCAAAGGGGGGAAAAACATCCAATCAAAGTGTTTGGGGGGGGGGGCGTTCCCCCGCTCCCAACTCGAGGGGGTTTTTGGGGTTTTTTGTCCAAAATGGATAAATTTGGTTTGCCCATTTTTCCTTTGGCCTTTTTTCCAGAATGTTTGAAGATGGTGGATTTTTCCCGGGAAACCCTTTTCAAAACCGATTAAACCCAGTGCGCCAGGAGGGGCATGGAAACCCCTCCTCGGGGGGAGCTGGAACCTTGTTCCTCCCTTTTTTCCGTCCCTGGTTGGGTTTTGGGGCGGGAGAAAGCCACCATCGATTTTCTTGCTGCTTTTGACGGGGGGAGCAGTTCCTCCCGTGGGGACTTCGTTGCGAGGAAAGCCAGGTGTAGAATGGTGACCCCCTGTGCCCAAACATGTGGTATGATGGAGCGTATTGTGGGGTGGAGGTTGGTGGGGGGGAAAGGAGGGGGGGACATTGGGCGGGGCCCCGCAGTTTGAAAAACGTGGAGGGGGAAAGCGGCGTTTTCCTGTCCAAGTTGTTGGTGTGCCGGGGCCCGGGAAAGGGGAAAGGACATTTCCCCCAACAGTGGCCGGGGTTTAAAGGAAAAAAACCCGTTGGTAGGGCCCCTTTTGCCTTTTTTTAGGGGCTTTTTTTTGGAAAAAAAAATTTTAACGGCTTGGAATTTCCCCACCCTGGGCTCGGCACAAAGCCATTAGTTCTCTGAACGTGCAAGGAGTCCACCATTTGGAAAGGGAGGGACTGCAGTACCAAAAAATTGGACACGGAGCACGGTCAGCTGCTGCACCTTAGGATGGTTGGGACGCATACGTTGTCTCTTTGCAATCGCTCGCTGACGACTGCTGGCGCCATGAGTAGCGAGGAGCCAGAGCATCTGGACAGGGAGATGATGTCAAAGAGAAACAGTCAATTCTGCAGAGGTGGTGGAGCCTTGACTGGCTGTCATGCGACTCTCGAGTGCCACTGGGTGCTGCTGCTGTTGCTGCAGGCGGAGGATGGACCACCACATCTGAGCACGTTACTCCAGGACCACCGGCTGGTGACGCTGCATGTGTTGACAAAGGACCGTGGTGCCAACAGTTAGTCCCTAGCCACGCTCATTTCTGCCTACAGATTCTACATTACCCCATATTCGGCTCCTCCGCGCGCGCGTCCTTAGCAAGAACTGCCACACCGCCGAGTATCGGCCATTTTACCGCCAACGCTCCGCACGAGTGACTACTTGCGCCGCTGCCTCGCTGAGCCCTGTGCCGTATTTTCGTGGACCTGCGAGCGGTTTTTTTACCCGTGGCCAGCTTGGCTCCGACTAAACTGCTGCTATCTGCTGATCACGGACACGACCCACTTGCTGCCAAGGGGCAGCTGAAGACGCGCCAAAGCTGGACGCCTCTTCTCGCCTGACGATGATGATGCCTTTGCCTCAACCGGGCTCCAAGTGCTGTTCGGCTACATCATCATTCTATTTTGTGTTTCATCGTCACTGCTGTCCTCATCACGGTCTTGGTATGCCAGCGCCGACCCCTCACACATGACCTCCATGCCACTCTCCAATCCTATACTTTGCTGGCCTACTGCCAAGAACGCAGGGTATATTGGCCCCATTTCTTCGCTCCAAGTAGCTGTGACTGCATCCTCAAAATTGTTCATCGCCTCACTTGATATATAGTGGCGCTGCAGCCCCGACCACATCTAGATCTTGGCTGAGGGAACGGAATGGGACAGAGGCGGGTGAGGACTTGGTGAGGGCCGCTGTGACCGCTCCCGGGGCCATGCCAATTAACGTTGGTGTCTGACGTTCCACGACTTTGGCTGAGGGTTGTCAGATTGTCACTGGGAGGAAGGGATGAATGGTCAACCAATCAAGAACCTTGGGTTGCATAGCTAAGCACTACGGCCGCTCTAGATGACAGCGCGCAGTTGTGCCCCCTCTCACCGAGTGACCTGCTGCGAGTCCCCCATTGCTGTGCTGCGACATGGGCTGCTCCAGGAAATATTTGTGCCTCTGCCACTTGCAGGCGGAAGAGCCTGCCACCTCTTTGTCTGACATACTGTTTGTTCTAAAATTGTAACAAACACTTTTTGATGAAGATATCTGTATACGCGATAAATACACACCTGTATTTGACTCCAAATGAACCCACTAGAAGCTTGGGTAACCCTTGGGATATACCTCTCGCGCGCGCTCCACAAATGGGCAGGAAAAAATGACTTGTATGTGCCGTTTAAAAACTCTGTGCTATTTTACTGAATGTAAAGGCTTACTTACCTTCGCGATATGAATTATGCTACAGAATTTCTTCATGTGGCGGTGAAAAAAGAAAGTTTCTGTTTACTGAGTGAACTGCAGAAAAATACTTAGTTAACCTTGGATGTAAATTGCCGGCCAAAGAATTGAGCCACCACATAACTACTAGCTTCGCGCGCTGAGCCCGGCGCTCTCACTCTCGACCCCGGTGGTTTTTTAACGCCTCACAACAAGAGATAAATTGTAATTAAGCACTCATTGTTGTGAATTAAGGATACAGGAAAATTTTATATTTTGTGGTAGGAAAATGGCGGTTTCTTGGAGTCACCAAAGCTGAATAACAATGCTCTAATTAATCCTTGGATGTAAATTGCGCAAAGGACATGAGCCACTACAATACTATAGCTTTTGTTAGCGTGTTACAATGCGGTGTTTTTTAGCCACCCACACACAACAAGAGATAAAAATTGTAATTAACCTTTGCTTGTGAATTAGGCTACAGGAAAGATGTATATTATTTTGGCGGTGAAAATGGACGGTTTCTTGGAGTCACCACACAGTGAATAACATCGCCTTAATTAACCCACCGCATGGATGTAAATTGCGCCAAAGAATTGACCCCTGCCACCACAAAACTACTAGTTTTGTAACGTGTTACAATGCGAGTGTTTTTTCGCAACACAATCAAGAGATAATCATGTAATAAACCTTTGCTTGTGAATTAGGCTACAGGAAAGATGTATATAATTTTGGCGGTGAAAATGGCGGTTTTTGGAGTCCACCCAACAGCTGAATAACAACGCTTAATAACCCTTGGATGTAAAATTGGCTAAGAATTGAGCCACCACAATCTGACTAGCTTGTTTGTAGGTGTGTTACAGATTGCATGTTTTTTACGCACACATCAAGAGATAAAATTGTATTTAATCTTTGCTTAGTGAATTAGGCTACAGCGACAAATGTATATATTTTGGCGGTGATAAATTGCCGTTTTCTTGGGGTCCCACAGCTGAATAACAACGCTTAATTAGCCCCTGGGATGTAAATTGCCGCAAAAGAATTGAGCCCCACAAACTACTAGCTTTGTAGCGTGTTACAATGCGGTGTTTTTACGCCACACAACAGAGATAAAATTGTAATTTACCTTGCTAGTGAATTAGGCTACAGGAAAAATGCTATATATTTTTGCGCGGTGAAAAATGACGGTTTCTTGAGTCTCCACAGCTGAATTAACACCCGCTTAATTAACCCCTGGATGTAAATTGCGCCCAAAGAATTGAGCAGCCAACAAAGACGTGGTCTTTGGATTGTAAAAATCGCTGTTGCTTTAAATGAATACAACAGGAACTGGCTTAGATCCCCTGGATATTCAAATGTGCTGTGTGAGCAGATAGGATTTAATTGTATATGCAGCTGCAGTGGACGCCACTGGGATCAGATCCAATACCCAAAACTGCGCGCAGCTCTCTCTAGACACGTTAGAGAAGCAGTCTCTGAGACACGCTAGAGACACACAACAAAATCTCGTGTATAAAAATCAGTTCTTCAGTAACAATCAGCGCTGGAGATCTTCCTGATCAGCTAAGTAAAGAGCGGTAATTGAGTCAGCGTCGCGCCCGGACCACGCTATAATAGTGCGGTGACATCAACAGATCCCGCCGAGTCTTCTGTCATTCTGGCTTCATCTCTACCAACATGTCCATGCAGGCTATGCCCTTTTCCTCCCAGCGCTCTCATCATAGCCCCATGTAACGCCATGTGCACGGCCACGCCACAATTTTATACATCGACAAAATGCACGACTTCGTCACCCGAAGTACCCCAAACTTATCAAATCCTGTTCAGAACCGAATTTTTCCTGGAAATTCTAAACTAATTCCCCCTTTTTTTTAAAAAATAAATTTTTCCCCCCACCCTCAAGTTTCATACAATGTTGTGTTTAGAAAGAAACGCATATGAACCCCCGCCCTTTTAGAATCTCTTCCATAAAAAATTTCCCTGGGCACTTAAGGGGGCAAAACTGCCCAAAAAAAACTAAAGGAGAAATGTAGCCTGATAAAGTCATGGGCGCGAAAGCAAAAAAAAAAAACAAGTTGAGGGCTCAGGGGGAACATCAGTGACAGGGTGGGGGGTAAACGGCAGCACCAAAACCGGGCCAGCATAGGCCCAAGACAGTGGCAAAATGACATTTGGGGGTTTGGTAAAAACAGGAAGTAGGCCACAAGGGGCACAATGACACAGTGTTGGGGGTCACGGCACCCCGCAGCGGGAAATGGGGGTCCGAAGTGGCCCCAATTTGACTTTTCTGGGGGGGGGGAAAAAACGGAGAAGGCCCCCAGAGGGGGAACCCAATTATTTTCACCGGGCACACCGGTAAATGATAACTAAAGTATTTATTAGTATATTACAGGGGCAGATATATAAATGCACCAAATTTCAAAACATTGCTGAACAACTGTTTTACAATCAATGATCTGTAACAAGAATATGTTTCTTAGAGAAGCAAGAAAAAGATGTCATAATAAACGACGTTCGGCTAGTACCCTTTTTTCGAGAGACACGGGAATAGGAAAAAATAAAAAAGTGATAGAAAACATATTGCAAAAAAAGAGACCAAAAAAGGAAACGGAAAACAAATCAGTACAAAAAATGGGGGGAGAAAAAGGAAAGTGATGGGTGACATAAATTAGAAAAAGAATAACAGAGGAAAAAGGCAACCAAAAGGGGAAGTAAACAAGGATAGTGTAAAAAATAGCAGAACATAGTCCATGACCAATATAATAAGAGTGATGCATAGCATAGCATAGGAGAAAAGTACTAGGACTTACCACAAGGGGTCACTAAGGAGGAATAATATATGTAGAGGAAGATGTATCTAAGTAGATGGGCTGAGAAATAAATATATAAGGGTCAATAAACAAGGAGCTGCCATAGAGGAATGCTAGAAGGTATACAAGGCCAGAAAAGATAATTACCATAAATATGGAAAGCGTCCACAAAGGTATCAGCCGCTATAGGCTGTGAAGATAGGCCTGGATGAGGCTGTAAGTAAAAGGGTAATAAGGGGTAAGTACGAGCACTAAAGGAGGTAAGTAATGGGTGGTACAAAGTAAGAGGACCTACCAAAGTATGGAGGAATGGCGGCGGGACGTCCGGAGCCCATAGAGAGGCATCAGCAAATGCCGATGTCTCGAGCGTCCGGATATACCCGACGCGCATGCGCGGAACAGCCGCACATGCGCACAACGCCAAAGGAGTACTAAGAGGGTAAAGGCATAGTGTACTGGAGTGCGCGTGCGTCAGGAGCGGCGCAGGTGCAGAAAAAGTAGAACGGAACTTAGAAGCAAAAATGAGTACAGGACATATACAATGGCAATAAGAAGATGAAATGAGTAAGTGTGAAATAATGGAAAACAGAGGATAGAAAGAGATGATGAGGAGGTATAAAGAAATAGAGGCAATGGAGAAAAGGGAGAGAGTAAATAGTAAAGAAAAAGTAAAGAATGAATAGGTAACTGCATTTAGGAAATATGGAAATATAGAAATATCGAGAATATATGAAAAATATAAATAAAATAAAAGAATATAAGAGGGACATACAGGAGGACAAGGTGGCAAAAGGGACTAAGATTGACAAAGATGACACCCCGAGGTTACCGTGATATAAAGGGAGAAAGGTGGAAAACATATTTCCAAATATTGTCATATCATTTGATCTAAAAATGAAGAAATAAGTAATAAAATTAACTGTGTAGTCATAAACTGACATCATAATTAAATAAGTCACATCATGCCTTTGGGGTAAAACTCAAAAATACATAAGACATGAAAAGACGATAGACACGATATATCAATAGCGCATATCGTATTCCCGATTAAGGCCCGAAGTCTCAAGTGTCCCTAATGTGAATATCCAGTATCGTTCCCTTCTGAGTAGAGTGGTATCCATTCCCAAACCTCTACGGGGTACCGGAACTTGCTCAATCACTTTGGAAGCGTAATTGCGATGGTTGATGGTTATGAAGCTTGAAGTGTCCCGGAATGGGAAGAAGATTTTCTTTGCATCGTATAGTTGATTTGTGTTTGACACTCTGTCTTTTAATGGCTTGAGAGGTTTGACCCACATATGTTTTAAACCGCAATGGGCATTTTAACAAAATACCACAAAATTAGAGCGGAAGGTGAAATAACCTTTGAGGGGAAAGCTTTGTCCTGTTGTGGATGTGTGAAAAATTCACCTTGGTCACAGATGAACATTTTTTGCACGTTAAGACAGGGGAACGTGCCTCGCTTCGTTGTGGTAAGGTGAGCTGTCTGGTGATAGGGCGCATGGGAACAAAATCTGCCTTCACTAATCGGTCACGTAAATTCCTGTCTTTTTGTAGCACTGGAGAGGGAGATTCTGAAAGGCCATTATTGTGGATATGATCTTTTTTAAGATCGGCCAATGTTTCCCGCACAATTTGGTGGATTTTGGGCATGAATGGATATATTTAAGTACCAGAGGTATGCGTTCAGTCGTGTGTTTAGAGGGTCTGGGTGTTCCATCATTGGGACCTGTTGTAGTAGATGTATTGAGTAATCGTGTGGGGTATCCCCGTTGTTGGAAACGTGTCTTCATCTCGTTAAATCTATCCTGTCTCAAAGAGGGATCTTGGACAATACGGTTAACCCGTGTAAATTGAGAACGGGGTAGAGATAATTTAGTATTACGGGAATGGTTACTTTTGTAGTGTAGTAAACTGTTACGATCTGTAGGTTTAGTGTAAAGATCCGATGTGAGATGCCCAGTGGTATCTGACATAATGGTAGAAATTAGAAATCAATTCTACTGGTACTGTGATGAATAGTAAAATGTAAATCGGGAAGAACAGAGTTGAGAAATGAGGGGAAAAGAAGGAGGGGGAAGAAATGGGGCCTGTCCAAATACAAAAAGTCGTCAATGTAACGTAGCCAAAGAATAGAGTGTTCTGTAAATAAAGGATGGTTATAGATGTGATCTTGCTCGAACATTGCCATGTATATACTGGCATACGGGGGTGCCATATTACTGCCCATGGCGGTACCTTTTTGTTGTAGGTAAAATTGGCTCCCAAAGAGAAAAAAGTTGTTATTTAGAATTAGTTGAAGTAAGTCTATGCAAAATTGCTTTGTTAGACTCGAAAAATTATGTATTTCAAGAAATCTAGACACTGAGTCAATACCAAGAGTATGATCTATTGAGGTGTAGAGACTAGTCACATCCCATGTTACTAGTATGTGGGGTTTGGGGAGGAGAAGTAGTTCTGATTTTATTAAGGAAGTCTCCTGTGTCAGGAGAAAAGGAAGGTGGTGGAATCTGATTTAGAGGTGTCAAGATTTTTTCAAGAAAACAGCAAGCGGGGAAGAATAGATTCTGTAGAAGCTAAAATGGGTCGACCAGGAGGTTGTGTGGGATGTTTGTGTATCTTCGGGAGGATGTAAAAGATGGAGTGATGGGATAATGATTAACAAGAAATCAGCAGTTTTGGAATCAATCACTTCCAAAGTCTTGTAATGTTCGCCAGATTCATACCTAGTTTTAATTGAAGAGGTCGGGTCTCTATAAATTTGGCTTATATGTCAAATGGTCGGATAATTGTCTTTGTATTTCTCTGAGGTACATGCCCCTATCCATAATGACTATGGCCCCGCCCTTGTCAGCTGGCTTAATTATTATATCTCTAGCCTTCTGGAGATCGTTAAGGGCATGTTGTTCATCTACGGTTAAATTGGATCGATATTTAAATTATCCGTGTTGGATTTGTGATAGGACAGAGGTCATGTCTTGTTGAACTAGGGAGATAAACGTTTCTATCGGATGGTGTCTAGTCGGTGGAGTATAATTGGACTGAGTGCGTATATTCACGTTAGATAACGAAAATATAGGTGTCGATTCCTGTGGTCTAGTTTCTCTCTCTGGTAACAGACTGAAGGGGGTTTTTAAGTCTAATTAGACGAAAATCTGTGCAGTCTTCGTCTAAGGTGAAAGAGTCAAAAGGAGCAGTAGGGCATAGGACAACCCTTTTACCAAGAAGGGAGATTTCAGCAGGTGGAGGTTTCTAGAGGAAATGTTGTATTACTAAAAGTAAACTCACCTAGAGCGTGTCAGGACTCGAGGTGCTATTTCCTCCTCTTTCCCTGCGTACACGTTTCTTTGGTATTTCCGTTTTGTCGTATGTCCTCTCCCTAAAAAAGACTGTCCAGTGTGACTAGTGGATAAATCACTGTCAGAACTTGAAGTAATGTGGTACCTGGAAAAACGATTGTGGGAAGAAAATTGATACCCACTAGGTTGCTGTTGCCACTTATATACTGTATCGTTTAAGTAGTCCTCGGTATCCCGAATGAATTTATTTCATTTTTTGGGATTCGTTATTCGTTCTGAAGTCTGCGATAGTTTTATCAATCTTGTCCTTCAAGGATGTCCACTCTTCAGTCGAAATAGAAGCACTTAATTGCTGTTCAATAGTTTCTATCTTCTTAGAGGATTCAGACAACTTGATTTGAAGAGTTTCAATAGTCAATAAAATAAGGTCAAAAGAACATTTGTTTAGAATGTTTTTGAATTTGGTGCAATACTCCGAGTCATCGGAGAAAATTGTCGGTCTAAGATGACTGCGTAGGCCCCTCGGGACCCTTTGTACTTTATGGTACTCTGTAAGAGTAGCCGGGCGTGGGAGTTGGTAGGCAGTAAATTTACGTAATTCTTTCTCGTAATCTCGTGTTCTCAATTCAGATGGAGGGATATGTAGAAAATCCCTAGGTAAGTCAGAATTTGAGATTATCCTTTCAGCCTCTAAATCTGAGTATGCAAACGTTCCGGACGTCATTGGTTAGGGTAATAATGTGGGTGCGAAGACCAAAAGGAAGTATACAATATATATGTTTTAATGGTCACGCACACCTTTAAAGAAAAGGGGAAAATGGCGGGTGCAAGGTAGAACCGGATTATCAAATCCACATATAGTCAAAAATATGTTCAACCGCACACCGGGTAAATGATAACTAAAGTATTTTATTAGTAAAATTACAGGGCAGATATATAAATGCACCAAATTTCAAAACATGCTGAACAACTGTTTACAATCAATGATCTGTAACAAGAATATGTTTCTTAGAGAAGCAAGAAAAAAAGTCATAATAAACGACGTTCGGCTAGTAGCCTTTTTCGAGAGACATCTGGAATAGGAAAAATAAAATAAGTGATAGAAAACATATTGCAAAAAAAGAGACCAATAAAGGAAACGGAAACCCAAAACAGTACAAAAAATGGGGGGAGAAAAAGGAAAGTGATGGGCGACATAAATTAGAAAAAGAATAAACAGAGGAAAAAGGCAACCAAAAGGGGAGTAAACAAGGATAGTGTAAAAAATAGCAGAACATAGTCTATGCAATATGTTTTCTATCACTTATTTTATTTTTCCTATTCCAGATGTCTCTCGAAAAAGGCTACTCGCCGAAATGTCGTTTATTATGACATCTTTTTCTTGCTTCTCTAAGAAAAAAATTCTTGTTTACAGATCATTGATTGTAAAACAGTTGTTCAGCAATGTTTTGAAATTTGGTGCATTTATATATCTGCCCCTGTAATATACTAATAAATACTTTAGTTATCATTTACCGGTGTGCGGTGAACATATTTTTGACTATATGTGGATTTGATAATCCGGTTCTACCTTGCACCCGCCATCTTCCCCTTTTCTTTAAAGGTGTGCGTGACCATTAACATATATATTGTATACTTCCTTTTGGTCTTCGCACCCACATTATTACCCTAACCAATGACGTCCGGAACGTTTGCATACTCAGATTTAGAGGCTGAAAGGATAATCTCAAATTCTGACTTACCTAGGGATTTTCTACATATCCCTCCATCTGAATTGAGAACACGAGATTACGAGAAAGAATTACGTAAATTTACTGCCTACCAACTCCACGCGGCTACTCTTACAGAGTACCATAAAGTACAAAGGGTCCCGAGGGGCCTACGCAGTCATCTTAGACCGACAATTTTCTCCGATGACTCGGAGTATTGCACAAAATTCAAAAACATTCTAAACAAATGTTCTTTTGACCTTATTTTATTGACTATTGAAACTCTTCAAATCAAGTTGTCTGAATCCTCTAAGAAGATAGAAACTATTGAACAGCAATTAAGTGCTTCTATTTCGACTGAAGAGTGGACATCCTTGAAGGACAAGATTGATAAAACTATCGCAGACTTCAGAACGAATAACGAATCCAAAAAAAGAAATAAATTCATTCGGGATACCGAGGACTACTTAAACGATACAGTATATAAGTGGCAACAGCAACCTAGTGGTTATCAATTTTCTTCCCACAATCATTTTTCCAGGTACCACATTACTTCAAGTTCTGACAGTGATTTATCCACTAGTCACACTGGACAGTCTTTTTGAGGGAGAGGACGATCACGACAAAAACGGACATACCAAAGAAACGTGTACGCAGGGGAAAGAGGAGGAATAGCACCTCGAGTCCTGACACGCTCTCAGGTGAGTCACTTTTAGTATACAACATTTCCTCTAGAAACCTCACACCTGCTGAAATCTCCCTTCTTGGTAAAGGATTGTCCTACTGCCCTACTGCTCCTTTTGACTCTTTCACCTTTAAAGAAGATCTGCACAGATTTTTTCGTCTTATTAGACTTAAAACCCACTCAGTTGTTACCAGAAAAGGAAACTAGACCACAGGAATCGACACCTATATTTTTCGTTATCTAACTTGATATTATACGCACTAAGTCCAATTTACACTCCACGACTAGACACCATCCGATAGAAACGATTATCTCCCTAGTTCAACAAGACATGACCTCTGTCCTATCACAAATCCAACACGGACAATTTAAATATCGATCCAATTTAACCGTAGATGAACAACACGCCCTTAACGATCTCCAGAAGGCTAAAGATATAATAATTAAGCCAGCTGACAAGGGCAGGGCAATAGTCATTATGGATAGGGACATGTACCTCAGAAAATACAAAGACAATTATCCCACCATTTGGGAAAATATAAGCCAAATTTATAGAGACCCGACCTCTTCAATTAAACTCAGGTTATGAATCTGGCCGAACATTTCAAGACTTTGGGAAATGATGATTCCAAAATGGGTGAGTTTTGTTATCATTATCCCATCACTCCAGTCTTTTAAAATCCCCCGATGATTACACCAAACAATCCCACACAACCTCCTGGTTCCCATTGTAGCTTCTACAGAATCTATTCTTTCCCGTTGCTGTTCTTCTTGAAAAAATCTTGACACCTCTAGTCAGATCCACACCTTCCTTTCTCCTTGACACAGGGAGACTTCCTTTAAAAAAATCGAACTACTTCTCCAGTCCCCAAACCCACCCTACATAGTAACATGGGATGTGACTAGTTCTACACCTCAATAGATCATACTCTTGGTATTGACTCAGTGTCTAGATTTCTTGAAATACATAATTTTTCGAGTCTAACAAAGCAATTTTGCATAGACTTACTTCAACTAATTCTAAATAACAACTTTTTCTCTTTGGGAGCCAATTTTACCTACAACAAAAAGGTACCGCCATGGGCAGTAATATGGCACCCCCGTATGCCAATATATACATGGCAATGTTCGAGCAAGATCACATCTATAACCATCCTTTATTTACAGAACACTCTATTCTTTGGCTACGTTACATTGACGACATTTTTTGTATTTGGACAGGCTCAGTTTCTTCTCTCCTTCTTTTCCACTCATTTCTCAACTCTGTTCTTCCTGATTTACAGTTTACTATTCATCACAGTACCAGTAGAATCGATTTTTCTAGATACTACCATTTTTGTTTAGATATCCACTGGGCATCTCACATCGGATCTTTACACTAAACCTACAGATCGTAAAAGTTTACTACACTACAAAAGTAAAACCCTTCCCCTAATACTAAAATTAAACTCTACCCCCTTCTCAATTTACACGGGTTAAACCATATTGTCCAAGATCCTCTTTGAGACAGGATAGATTTAACGAGATGAAGACACGTTCCAACAACGGGGGTACCCCCCACGATTACTCAATACATCTACTACAACAGGTCCCAATGATGGAACACCCAGACCCTCTAAACACACGACTGAACGCATACCTCTGGTACTTAAATATCATCCATTCATGCCCAAAATCCACCAAATTGTGCGTAAACATTGGCCGATCTTAAAGAGATCATATCCACAAAAAATGGCCCTTTAGAATCTCCTCTCAGTGCTACAAAAAAGACAGGAATTTACCGTGACCGTTAGTGAGGCAGATTTTGGGCCCATGCGCCCCATCAACCCGACAGCTCAACTCTTACCACAACGAAGCGAGGCACGGGTTCCCCCGTCTTAACTGTGCACAAATGTTCATCTGTGACCAAAGGTGAAATTTTTCACACAAACCACTAACAGGACAAAGCTTTCCCATCAAAGGGTTTTTTCACCTGCCGCTCTAATTTTGTGGTATATTTTGTTAAAATGCCCCTGCGGGTAAAGCATATGTGGGTCAAACCTCTCAAGCCATTAAAGACAGAGTGTCAAAACACAAATCAACTATACGATGCAAAGAAAATCTTCTTCCCATTCCGGCACACTTCACGCTTCATAACCATCAACCATCGCAATTACGCTTCCAAGTGATTGAGCAAATTCCTATACCCCGTAGAGGAGGCAATAGGATAGCCCCTCTACTCAGAAAGGAAAAGATACTGGATATTCACATTAGGGACACTTGAGCCTTCGGGGCCCTTTAAACGGGAAATACGATATGCGCTATTGATATATCGTGTCTATCGTCTTTTCATGTCTTATGTATTTTATGAGTTTTACCCAATGGCATGATGTGACTATATTTAATTATGATGTCAGTTTATGACTACACAGTTATTTTATTACTTTATTTCTTCATTTTTAGATCAAATGATATGGACAATATTTGGACTATGTATCCACCTTTCTCCTTTATATCACGGTTAACCTCGTGTGTCATTTTTGTCATCTTAGTCCCTTTTGCCACCTTGTCCTCTCTGTATGTCCCTCTTATATTCTCATTTTTATTTTTATTTTTCATATATTCTCGATATTTTCTATATTTCCCATATTTCCTAAATGCAGTTACCTATTCATTCTTTACTTTTTCTTTACTATTATCTCTCTCCCTTTTTCCTCCATTGCCTCTATTTCTTTATACCTCCTCATCATCTCTTTTCTATCCTCTGTATCATTATTTTTACCCTTTCTCATTTCATCTTCTTATTGCCATTGTATATGTCTGTACTCATTTTTGCTTCCCAAGTTCCGTTCTACTCTTTCTGCGCCTGCGCCCCTCCGACGCACCGCACTCCAGTACACTATTTCCCTTTACCTCTTAGTACTCCTTTGGCGTAGTGCCATGCGCGGCTGTTTCGCGCTGTGCGCGCGGGGGATATCCGGACGCTCGAGACATCGGCATTTGTGATGCCTCGCTTTGGGCTCCGGACGTCCCGCCGCCATTCCTCCATACTTTGGTAGGTCCTCTTACTTTGTTACACCCATTACTTACCTCCTTTAGTGCTCCTTTCTTACCCCTTATACATTTTAAATTACAGCCTCATCCAGGCTATTTCACAGCCTATAGCGGCTGATACCTTTGTGGACGCTTTCCAAAATTTATGGTAATTATCTTTTCTGGCCTTGTATACCTTCTAGGGATTCCTCTATGGCAGCTCCTTGTTTATTGACCCTTATATATTTTTTTTCTAGCCCATCTACTTAGATACATCTTCCTCTCCCTATATTCTTCCTCCTTAGTGACCCCTTGTGGTAAGTCCTAGTACTTTTCTCCTATGCTTATGCTATGCATCACTCTTATTATATTGGTTCATGGACTATGTTCTGCTATTTTTTACACTATCCTTGTTTACTTCCCCCTTTTTGGGTTGCCTTTTTCCTCTGTTTATTCTTTTTCTAATTTATGTCGCCCATCACTTTCCTTTTTCTCCCCCCATTTTTTGTACTGATTTGTTTTCCGTTTCCTTTATTGGTCTCTTTTTTTATGTTTTCTATCACTTATTTTATTTTTCCTATTCCAGATGTCTCTCGAAAAAGGCTACTAGCCGAAACGTCGTTTATTATGACATCTTTTTCTTGCTTCTCTAAGAAACATATTCTTGTTACAGATCATTGATTGTAAAACAGTTGTTCAGCAATGTTTTGAAATTTGGTGCATTTATATATCTGCCCCTGTACTATACTAATAAATACTTTAGTTATCATTTACCGGTGTGCGGTGAACATATTTTTGACTATATGTGGATTTGATAATCCGGTTCTACCTTGCACCCGCCATCTTCCCCTTTTCTTTAAAGGTGTGCGTGACCATTAACATATACAGAGTGGCACAATGACTCAGTGTGAAGGTCACGGCAGCAGCCACAGCAGTAGCATGAGGTCAGACAGTGGCACAATGACAAATTCTGGAGGTGGCAAAACAGTAGTAGGCCACAGAGGGGCACAATGACAGTGTGGAGGTCACGGCAGCAGCAGCATGAGGTCAGACAGTGGCACAATGACATTCTGGAGGTGGTAAAAACAGGAGTAGGCCACAGAGTGGCACAATGACACAGTGTGGAGGTCACGGCAGCAGCAGCAGCAGCATAGTCAGACAGTGGCACAATGACATTCTGGAGGTGGCAAAACTGTCATTGTGCCACTCTGTGGCCTACTACTGAGAGTGGAGGTGACAGCAGCAGCAGCATGAGGTCAGACAGTGGCACAATGACACAGTGTGGAGGGCACGGCAGCAGCCACAGCAGCAGCATGAGGTCAGGCAGTGGCACAATGACATTCTGGAGGTGACAAAACAGTAGTAGGCCACAGAGTGGCACAATGACAGAGAGTGGAGGTCACAGCAGCAGCAGCATGAGGTCAGAGAGTGGCACAATGACATTCTGGAGGTGGCAAAAACAGGAGTAGGCCACAGAGTGGCACAATGACAGAGAGTGGAGGTCACGGCAGCAGCATGAGGTCCAAGAGTGGCACAATGAAATTCTGGAGGTGGCAAAAACAGGAGTAGGCCACGGAGTGGCACAATGACTCGGTGTGAAGGTCACGGCGGCAGCCACAGCAGCAGCATGAGGTTAGACAGTGGCACAATGACAAATTCTGGAGGTGGCAAAACAGTAGTAGGTCACAGAGTGGCACAATGACAGTGTGGAGTTCACGGCAGCAGCAGCATGAGGTCAGAGAGTGGCACAATGAAATTCTGGAGATGGCAAAAACAGGAGTAGGCCACAGAGTGGCACAATGACAGAGAGTGGAGGAAACGGCAGCAGAAGCATGATCTCAGAGAGTGGCACAATGATATTCTGTAGGTGGTATATCAGTAGTAGGCCACAGAGTGGCTCAATGACAGAGATTGGAGGTGACGGCAGCAGCAGCATGAGGTCAGAGAGTGGCACAATGAAATTCTGGAGGTGGCAAAAACAGGAGTAGGCCACAGAGTGGCACAATGACAGAGAGTGGAGGATACGGCAGCAGAAGCATGAGGTCAGAGAGTGGCACAATGAAATTCTGGAGGTGGCAAAAACAGGAGTAGGCCACAGAGTGGCACAATGACAGAGAGTGGAGGTCACGGCAGCAGCAGTATGAGGTCCGAGAGTGGCACAATGAAATTCTGTAGATGGCAAAAACTGGAGTAGGCCACAGAGTGGCACACTGACACAGTGTGGAGGTCACGGCAGCAGCCACAGCAGTAGCATGAGGTCAGACAGTGGCACAATGACAAATTCTGGAGGTGGCAAAACAGTAGTAGGCCACAGAGGGGCACAATGACAGAGTGTGGCGTTCACGGCAGCAGCATCACATCTGAGCCACGTTTCTCCCAGGCCACCGGATGGTGACGCTGCATGTGTTGATGCAGGGCCGTGGTGCCAACGTTAGCTCCCTGGCCACACTTCACTTTCTGCCCACAGATTCTACATATACCTATATTCGGCTCCTCCGGTGTCTTAGCAAAGAACTGCCACACCGCCGAGTATCTGATTGTACCGCCAACGCTCCGCACTGAGTGACTTCTACCACCGCTGCCTCGCTGAGCCCCTGTGCCGCTACTTTCTTGGACCTGTGAAGCGGGTTTTCTACCCCGTAGCCGCTTTGCTGCCGACCTCACACTGCTGCTACCCTGCTGACTCACGGCCACACTGGTATGCAGAGGCTGACCCCTCACAACATGACCTCCCATGCCATTCTCCACGTCTATACTTTGCCTCCTACTGCAAGAAGCAGGGGATATTGGCCCCATTTCTTTGCTGCCAAGTAGCTGCTGACTGCCCTCCTCAAATTGTTCATCCTCGCTATATAGTGGCGCTGAGCCCAGACCACATAGTAGATCTCTGGCTGAGGGAACCGGATGGGACAGAAGCGGGTTGAGGACAGGTGAGGGCCGCTGACCCGCTCCCGGGCCATGCCAACTAAGGGTTGTGTCTTGACGATCCCACCGACTCTTGGCTGGGGTTGTCAGATGTCATCTGGGAGGAAGTGGATGACCTAGTCAACCAATCAAGAACCCTTGGGTTGCTGGTCAACACAGGGCCGTTAGATTACAGCGGCAGTTGTGGCCTCACCGAGTGACCCCTGCTGCGACGTCCCCTTGCTGTGCTGCGACCTGGGCCTGCTCCAGGAATGTTTGTGCCACTGCCACTCGCAGGTGAAGAGCCTGCCACCTCTCTGTCTGACATACTGTTTGTTCTAAAATGTACAGACACTGTTTGATGAAGATATCTGTATATGATAAATACACACCCTGTATTTGAATCCAAATGAACCCAGTAACAAGCTTGGGTAACCCTTGGATATAAATTGCGCTCCACAAATGGCCAGGAAAAATGTACTTGTATGTGCCGTTTAAAAACACTGTGTATTTTTCTCAATATAAAAGCACAAACAGGCTTAATTAACCTTTGTCAAGATGATTTAATCAGGTGTGGAAATTATCTTTGTTCCACTCCTTTATCCAATTAAATTCCTCCTCCGAATAATATTGTTATTATTGCTGCCGGCAGTCGGAGCTCGAGAAACATGACCCACACCTTCCGTTTAGGACATGAATCTGCTTTAATCACAGAACTTTTTAATCACATGACTATTCTATCACTACATGATTGGTTAATTGGTGGTCGCTAAGAGACAGGTTATAATTTGCATGTACGTATGAAGCATTAGCTGATATGACACATTCCCAAACACTCTGTATCATCTGGGGGGAGGAGGAAGGCCTTGAATTTCTTGGTTCTAGCAAACACCGCATCTGTCTCAAGGAAAGCTGTGTGAGAGATATCTGATAGTTCGATAAGGATGTATAGCAGTAAAAACAGTTTAAACAAACTATCTGATGAGCTTAATAAGAATGTAATGATGAAACAGACTTTTGATGTTTTTCCCTTAAATTACCAACTTGACACCTTCGGTTATGAATTATGCTACAGGAAAAATGTCTTTTTTGGCGGTGAAAAAGAAAGTTTTTCTGTTAGGGACCACAACAGCAGAACAACGCTTAATTAACCCCTGGATGTAAATTGCGCAAAAGAATTGAGCAAACAAAAATTACCAGCTTTGTAGCGTGTTAAAATGGCGTGTATTTTACGGTACACAACAACAGAAAAACTTCTAATTAACCTTCGGTTATGAATTATGCTACAGGCAAATTTGCTTCTTTGGCGGTGAAAAAGAACGTTTCTTTTAGTCACCACAGCAGCAGAACAATGCTTAATTAACCCCTGGATGTAAATTGCGCAATAGAATTGAGCAGCCAAAAATGAAGTGGTATTTGTATTGTAAAAACGCTGTTTCTTTAACCCCTTAAGGACCCAGCCTGTTTTGACCTTCCTGACACAGCCCTATTTTTGAAATCTGACGTGTCAATTTATGTGAGAATAACTTTTTGACACTTTTACCTATTCATGTGATTCAGAGATTGTTTTCTCGTGACACATTGTGCTTTAAGTTAGTAAGACATTTTTATCCATACAATCCTTGTTTGTTTGTGAAAAATATCAAAATTTCATGAAAATTTGGAAAAATTTGCGATTTTGAAAGTTGCAAAATTTCTGCGTGCAAGACAGATAATTATTCACCACAAAATAGTTTATAACAAGAAACTACCATATGTCCACTTTGGGGTTGGGCACATTTTTTTAAATGTCTTTTTTTTTTTTTTTTTAAAACGGCATTAAGGCTTAAAAATTTAGTATTTAATTTCTAAACATTTTCAAGAAAATTTGCAATATACATTTTTTTTAAAGGGACCACCCCATTTTGACAGGCTTTGAGGGCCTGCTGTTAGATACCCCCATAAGTGACGCCATCGAGAAACTAGACCCCTTAACGAAATTTACAACACAAAATTTGGGAAATTTTAAATAACCCTTCAGATATTTCACAGAAATTAAAGAAAAAGTGGATGTGAAATTTAAAATTTTTCCACTTTTTTTGAAATTTTTCAATATTTATCCTTATTAAACTGGAATACTTTAAATGTAAACAGGTAAATGCAATGTAATTTTTTCCCCCAGGTCGCCGTTTTTTAGAAAAACCCAAAGGGGCCCTAGTGCATTTTTTGGCTCACCCATAACCCCAGAATAGGAAGCACCTACTATACCTGGGTCTCTTTTTTCAATACGATTTTATTGAGGCCCATTTCGGGATTGGGGACCCCCAAGGGTGCTAAAATTTAAAAAAAACCCACCCCTAAATAGACCACATATTGGAAACTAACCCCTTAATGAATATATCCGGGGATGCATTTATTTATATAAAACCCCACAGGTGTTTCACAAATTTTTTTTAGAAATAAGGCTGTAAAAATTTTAAAAAAAAAAAAATTTTTTAAATAATCTGAAATTTTTAGTTTAAAAATTTTTAAATATATAAAAAGGAATCCTGGAAAAAAAAACCCTAAAACTTTTTTTAAGAAATTTTTCCTTCCAAGTTCGGCAATACCCTACATGTGGGTGAAAACGCTTTTTGGGCGCATGGCGGGGGCGTATAAGGGAGGGGGGCGCTTTTTGGGTTTTTTGGAAACGCAGATTTTTGGGGGGCCATTTGCATTTGCAAACCCCCCAAAGTAGCAGAACAGGCAAAACCCTTTCCCAAAGCCCGCCCCTTTTTTGGATTAAACACCCATCAGGGCTCATCAAAGGGTGTACTGTGCTTTTTGGGATCACGGGTGTTCCATGTTTTTTTTTTGGGCATTGGGCAATGAAAATGGGGGGGAAAAACGCGGGTTCGGTCATTTTTTTTTGATTTAATTTTACACATTCGCCCTTCCGTGAAAAGGGATGTGAAAACTTTACTAGGGGGGTCTTACAATTACAATGATTTAAAATTTTATATATTTTTTCTGTTTTTTTATTTTTTACACAGTAAAATACTTTCTAAAAAAAAAATTGCTTTTTTTTATGTTGCCCTTTTCTGACACCATAACTTTTTATTTTGCTGTTTGCAGAGCTGTGTAGGGTTTGTTTTTTGCGGGATGAGTTGAAGTTTTTTTTGGGTACCATTATGGGTCATATGAAAGGGTATTTCAAAATACAGCAATCTTTGGGAGTGTTTTTATTTTTTTTTTTATAGTGGGTCACTGTACGGGATATATGACATGGTAGCTTTACTCAGGGAGGGCAATACGATTACAAAAAGGGTACCCAATTGTATATTTTTTAGTTTTTACTGCTTTTATAAAAATAAAAACACTTTTATTCAACCAGGAAAATAATTTTTTTCATGCCATAGTCGAGACCCTAACTTTTTAAATTTTTTTTGTTCTTGGTGCTGTGTAGGGACTTGTTTTTTGCTAGATGAGTTGACTTTTTTATTAGTATAATTTTTGGGGGGCCCAAGGGTTTTTGATCGCTTTTAAATCCATTTTTTGGAGGGGCCCGGGGGAAGAAAATACTGCAATCCAGTAGTGTTTTTTAAATTTTTTTTTTTAAAAAGGGCTCACCGTGCAGTATCCGTAAAAAGTTAGCTTTACTCTTTGGGGTGCTAAAAGATTAAGGCGATAACCCCAAATTTTTATATTTTTTTTTTAAAGGGTTTTAATCCCCTTTTAAAAAAAAAAGAAAAATTTTTTTAGTGTGTAAAACAATATTTATGCATCGCTATCCTTTTTGAGAGCTACACATTTTTTATTTTTTCCCTATACAAAACTGTAAAAAAGATTTTTTTTTTTCGGGATAAACTGGGCGTTTTTTAAAGGGAAAAACTTTTGGGGTTTCTAGGGGTTTTTTGATCGGGTTTTTAATTTAAAAATCTTAATTCTGGAAAATTTTTTTTTTTTTTTTACGGAGTTCACCGTACAGGTTTAAATTTAAAAAGACAGATTTATAGGGCAATTTGTTTCGCAACCCCCCCAAAACCCAAAAAAGGGTACTTTTTTTATTTTTGATTTTTTTTGGGGGATTTCCCCTTTTTTAAAGGGGGAAAAAGGGGGGTGTACCCTATTTTTTTTTTTATTTTCGGTTTTGTTTTAAATTGTTTTTTTAAATTTTTTTAAAATTTTTTTTAATTTTTACATTTTTATTTTTTCTTTTCCCCCCCTAGGGGGTTTGAAAGGGGAGATCCTTTTTGATCTCTCATTCAATAGGAATCAAATGCATAGCTTTTTTCTTTTGACTGGGTTTCCCATTACAACTTTTCAGTCCCCGATTCCCCCCACAAGGGCCCCCCGGGGACGGCTTTGGGGAAGGACATCACAACAACCCGGGGGGGGGCGGGGGGGGGGCATTCTCTGGGCCCTTTCCCTGCTGTTTTGTCAGAGGGCAAAGGGGCTGCAAAGGATCGCCCGATCCGTGCCTGCTGCCGGGGGGCCCACAAAAGGGCGCAGGGACGATCTCCCCTGCTCTCCCTTAGTTATTGCGACCCCCCATCGTCCCCGATAATTTAAAGGGGTTTTAAACCCCCCCCCCCCGGAAACGATCCGGGGGCTAGGGCCCACGCTGGGGGATGTCACTTTAATATACAGCTGACAAACCCCCGCCGAAACGCGTGAACCTGCTTTTGAGTTCCGGGGATCCTCATGCGTATCCATACGTCCAATTCGTGAACCCCAAACGACCTGGACGTATGGATACGTCTAAGGTCGTTAAGGGTTAAATGAATACAACAGGAACAGGCTTAGATAACCCTTGGATATTCAATGTGTTTGAGCAGATAGCATTAAAATGTATATGCAGCTGCACGGGACACACATTGGATTTCAGTTCCAATACCCCACAAAATCAGAATTAGAACGTAAGAAAGAAACCCTCTAAGACAAGCTGTGATACCCCCCAAAAATCGCTGTATAAAAGTGAGTTCTTAAGTATCAGCCATCATAAGCAGCCGCGGCTGCACCTTCCCTGCTCAGTACAGTGAGAGCGGTATGAGCTCCCAGCGTCGCGCCCGGACTTATATAGTGCGGTGACGTCACAGAATCCCGCCGGTCTCTGATTGGCTTAATCTCTGCACATGTCATGTAGGCTATGCCTTTCTTCCTCCCAGAGTGCTTTGCCCCATGTAACGCCATGTGCTCGCAGCCATTTTATTAATCAAAAGCGCGCTTCGTTCCCGCGAAGTACCCCAAACTTCGACTTCGTTCAGAACCGAAGTTTTCCTGAAATTCTAAACGAAGTCCACTTCGTTAGAATCAATTCGCCCATCTCTAATTATGACACTCAACATCTCCATACATAAAATAAGATTAAACTTACAAAGAAAATACGTTATGTATATTTAGGACCTACAATACTCCCAAAAAGATAGGGATGTTTGGCTTTCAATTGAAAGTTATGGAAAACATAAAAGAGTAATGCTACAGTGATATTTTATCCTGAAAAAAGGCCATTTAACTCGTAGCCTGCAATGTTAATTTTCTCATCTCAAACAATTTAAAAGAAAACCAAAGCCAACAACAGTGGAGGGGTAGACACCCCAAAGAAAATCAATGTATAAAATAATGTGTCCCTGTTGGCCTGGAGCATCAATTACAGCTTGACAATGATTCTCATGCTCTTCACAAGTTAAGTTATTGACTGCGAGCCATGGCCTCCCCACTCTTCGTGAAAGGTGTCCCCCAGGGCATTGAGGTTCAGGGCTACAGAGTACGAGCTTCTACTCGCTGATCCCACAGGATTTCTAAGGGGTTCAGGGCTGGAGAAAGTGCAGACCACTCCAACATCTTTATTACACTAATACAAAATTTAAAACCCATCCTACTGCTACTTCACAGAAAAGCTTTAAACTTACATTCATTGAGGCCTTTGGGAGACAAAGAGTTAGGGCCCGTTTACACGGCAAAGGACAAATACCATCGATTTACCAACCGGATTTCCCGGTTTGGGGTGCCGCAGGGAGGGGGGGGGCGGTTTTTCCCGCGTGAGTGGGGAAAAAACATCCCCTTCCCATTCACATCCATATTATCCAAAAACCAACAAAGAAGTGCAAGTAAATGTTTTTCGGCAGCCAGCGGTTTGAAAAAAGGGAAAATTAAGGTAACAAAATTCTGATGAAGGCCGGTAAATTTCGCATGACACCGTCATTTT
>JAODAL010051641.1:0-26547 GCA_025379985.1 Phyllomedusa bahiana | reverse complement strand
ACCCCCTACTTCACAAAAAAACCCGCGGGGGGGAAAGAGATGTACACAGGTCGGTTACTGAGGGAACTGAAATAGCCGGGGAGGTGATTAATTCACTTGTATCTCCTTAACAAAAACAGATGAACAAAGCAATATATTTGGAAAATGTCTTCATTTTGTGTTCCCTACAATTTGAAAGCTATTCTTTGTAGCGAGACAACCCCTTTAAGGGATGAAACCAACATTTGAAATCTCATCTCATTAGCTCTTAGAGAAGTCATTAACATACTTACTGACTTACGTTTCTTCCTTACCTGTGGATGGTTACTCAATGTGTTTAATAAAAGTCAACCTGTTACATAGTTTATGCCCCCCTTGCTGAGTGCAGCACATGCCAGTGACGGACATGCTGTTTCCAGCGCTGTGCCCCTTATTCTGTAACATGCAGCAGTTTCAGAGCATTAAGGGCCACATGCATGAAAACTGTCTAGGTCTAAAACTCACTTTCAGAGCGCCCCTCTCATTTTTCCAGAGCACTATATGAAATGAAAGGAGCGCTCCGATTGGTTGCTATGGCCAACAAAGTGAATTTTAGACCTAGACAGTTTTCATACATGTCGCCCTAAATGCTCAAATCTGGTAGTTTGCAGCCTGGTCTGCCAGAGGTCCAGCTTATTCATGAGTAGGCATTAGCCCCAAACAGATAGCTCAGAATACCTGGTTATTCACAGGTTTCTACCTATTCAAAGTAAAAGGTTGAATGGGCTGTGAGCAGGTGGGGCTAGCCATGGGTGAGAGGGGCTAAGGCCTTCTCATGAATAAGCGGGGCTCATCTCTGGCAGAACAGGCTCCAAATCGCCAGATTTGAGCATTAAATACAATGAAACTATTGTATTTCACAGAATAATGGTCACAGCATGTCTGTCACTAGCTTGTTCTGTCCTCAACAAGAGTGGCATAACCTATTTGACAGGTTCTCTTGTGGTGGATGCCATCTGAACCCACTGCCATACATAACCCTGAAGATAATCAGAAAGCCAAGGGCATATGTGATACGACAGCAGTCCATGAAGTTGCTATGGGCCCTGTAAAAAGATAGGGCTTGCTGTGGTTGGTTCCACCAAATATGCTATTGGGCGATGAGAAGTTCCCTCCAGAATTGCACTGTTAGTAAAATGGGAGTGAGAAGACCTTGGCTAGCAAAACGTGGCACTAGAGTTTAGGGCCCAGTTTCAGCTTTAGTATAGAGCCCCCTGTGATTATGTACACTACTACTACTTGTCCTTTTTACATAAAGTGTACCGAAAATATGAACACGTGGAATCAAGTTTTTCTAACAGAGTTGTTAAATGATTACATCTGAAAGCAAGTAAAATCTGTTAGAACCTATATATATCAATGGAATTATCTTGCTTCTCTAGCTTATTCATTATGAATACTTTTTTACAATGTTGCTTGATTGAAATTAGTGAGTTTGTTTTGTGTCAATCCATATTAAGTGCTTCTTCACTATAGTCCGTGGGAAATGTGCGACTTAAACATGTTGACCCAGCAGGTCTGTGACCAGTCAATGCCCCACTGATATCAGGCCAATTTACTTATGTCAGGTTACGTACAATAAATCAGATCCTGGTAACCCTGTGAATGCAAACTGATTTCCATTCTTAAGCTGCTGATGGCTTAAGGTTATTTTATTATTAAACACAGTCATATCTCAGTATTCAGCGGCCTCAGAACTCAGCCTATTTATTACCTGATGCATTATGTACAGAAAGAGCTGTGCCAGCACAGTACTTGACCAAAGCTTGGTAGTAAATGGCAGTGGTCCCATAAATAAACGAAGGATATATGATGTAGATACGTGCCCCAACGCACGTTTCGCCTTGCGCTTCACTCCTGGACGAAGCTCAAGGCAAAACGTACTTTGGGGCACGTATCCTATACCCTCCATTTATTTATGGGACCACTGCCATTCACTCTACACTCTGATTAAGGTTGGGAATTTACATTATTAATAGTATGTATTATATATATATGTCATTAATATTGTATATGGCAATGGAATAATTTTTCCTTATTCTTTTCCTTTCCTCTTGGATTTGCATATATGCTATTAGGAGTTGTGGGTGTTGCTGATATGGTTTTTTGCAGTACTATTGCCTTTATATTTTAATTTGTTGCGTTTTGTAAACTAAAATAATTTTTGATTAATAAAGGTTTGCTTCTATATAATTTTTTTTGGGGGTTTCTATAGTGATAGATGTTTATTCATTAAACAGTTATTAAAATTGATTATCTTTTTATTTGTTCTAGGGCTCACAAATATATTAAACTTTGTAATTCATACTCAAAATTATTTACCTGTCCTGCTGTGCAGAATTAGGCAGAGAGCATTGTCCTCCCTTCACTGCTATCCTCTGCAAAACCATGTGTCAATGTTCACACCGTGGCCCCTGCTATGGACCGACAGCGTGCCCGTGTCTCCTGTGTCCCAGCCACTGCTGCGACATCCCCTGGTGTCCCTGGCTCCTTGCACGCACCTGTCCTGGCTCCTGACACTCCTGTAGCCATTCCTGCTGGCAGCTCTGAATCACCATCTCTGCTTCCTCTAGCTCCCTGGCATTCTGTGCACACATGTGCTCCCTCTAGAGGCACGCGTGCGGCACTGCACCACATTTAAAGAGTCAGAGTACCTTGCCCCTGCCCAGTGACCTGTAACCTCTGGCTTCTTAAGGAACGTCCTCCCTCTGCTCATGGTCAGTTCGTTGTTGTCTTATCCAGCACAAGAGCTTGACCCCTCGGCTGCTGCATTGCTGCTGTTCTCTTGTAGTTACCTACACGTTTATCAGTTCCTGCTGGGCATCTGGGCCCCTGCACCCGCCTGCCTATACCCGTGTTACCTGGCATCATATAGTAGTCTGCTACCTACCTGGACTGTGCATACGTTCACCAGCTACACCTGGACTGTGTATACGTTTAATGGCTACACATGTGGTGCCCTGTCTCCGTTCCTGTACCGTCAACCCAGACCTGCACTTCGGCTACCCACCACCTGCATCTACCATCTGTGCCCACTGTGGGCCCAGAGAATCTGCCCAAACCGCACGTTTCCAGCCACCCGGGTTGGAATCATTACACCATGTGACTTTCATTGTTCACATGGCTTCACTGAACATTACATCACACTCAGTGGGTGTGCTTTGAAGTCAGGCTCAGCTCAGGAACACTCCCTTTTGGTGGGCGTGACCTAAGCAGAAAATAATCTGGCTGCATTCACTCTTGTCAGCCTGTAGTTTGCAAGTGGAGAAAGGTAATAACATTTAAGTAATTACAGGGTAGGGGGAACTGTTTTTCTTTGAGCCCTGCTGGCAGAACTTACTGACAATAATGGGAGCAGAGGACAGCAGTTCAGAGATAGTGGATGTCATGAAAATGATGACTACAGCCAGAGGCATAACTAGAGAAGCCTGGGCCCCATAGCAAACTTTTGGAGGGGGACTCCCTCCTGCCCCTCTACCCATCCCCTCCCACCAACATTTACCGGGACCTCTTAAAGTCATAAAGTTACTAGATAATACAAGGAGCGAATACTTCACCATACATATCACCATCATACTGCTGTCAAACAAATCCCACTACCAAGATCAACATTGCCAATAACGCTACTACATAAGGACTTGAATATATCGCCAGAACGCGACCACAAATTACCACCACTTAGTGACTAATAATACACCTACACTACTACTGAAAAAAGATCAGTATACAAAGACCAATATTACTGCCATATAGTGAGCATATAGTAATATATACCAGTGTACACAGGTTCTGCAAACTGTATATTACCTCCATAATGTGACCATATAGTTGTAGATACCAGTGTACACTGCCTCTGCAGACATACGTGATCACAGTGCAGTTACATCTTGTGAGTCAAAAAGGACATTTCTCTGATGAGTCGTTGACTTTTCCTTTTGTTTTGCATTCAGCCAAGACCGCCATGATTACTTCTCCCGGCCACCACTCGTCCCTGCAGATTTGGACACAAATATCTTAGAATCCTCACTTTTCCAGCACCTCACTCCCTGCCCCCCACCTCTGTACAAATTTCCCAGGTGTGGGAGAGTGGGTACAGGTGGTTGTGTTACAGCTTTGGCTTGTACCCCTGAGAATCATATTTCCTGGTAGGTCGATCCCATTAGGTAGGTTGGTAGGCCTTAAGTATGTAGGTTGGTAGGCCCGAGTTAGGTAGCCAGAATTTAGGCCCCAGGTAGGTAGGCAGTACATAGGCCCCCGGTAGGTAGCTAGGCAGTAGTTATGCCACAGGTAGGTAGACAGGCCCCAGTTAGGTAGGTAGCCCCCAGGTAGGTAGGTAGGCTGTAGGTAGACACCAGGTAGCTAGGTAGGCAGTAGGTGAGCCACAGGTAGTCTGTAGGTGGTCCCCAAGTGACTAAGTCGGTAGGCTATAGGTGGGCCCCACATAGGTATATAGGTAGGCAGGCTATATATGGGCCCCAGGTAGCTAGGAAGATAGGCTATAGGTGGGGCCCACACAGGTATGTATGCTATAGGTGAGGCCCTCATAGGTAGGCTATAGGTGTGCCCACATAAGTAGGCAGGCAGGTTATAGGTGGGGCCCATATATAGGTAGACAGTCTTTAGGTAGGCTATAGAGGGCCAATGTAGGTAGGCAGGCAGGGTTTAGGTAGGCTATAGGGCCCCATATAGGTAGGCAGGGTTTAGGTAGGCTATAGAGCCCCATATAGGTAGGCAGGCAGGGTTAAGGTAGGCTAGAGGGCCCCGTATAGGTAGGCAGCCAGGTTTTATGTAGCTTTAGGGGCACATGCAGGTAGGAGGACAGGGTTTAGGTAGGCTATAGGGCCCCATATAGGTAGACAGGCAGGGTTTAGATAGCTATAGGGGCCCATACAGGTAGGCAGGCAGGGTTGAAGTAGCTATAGGGGCCCATGCAGGTAGGTAGGCAGGGTTTAGGCTCCATTAGTGTTAAAAAAAAGAAATAAACAACTTACTCACCTGTTCCCCTGATGCAATGAGCTCCTGGCCAGCCTCTGTGCCCAACGTGGGCAGCGCAATGTTATGATGTCATCACACCACCTACATCAGCATTGTGGGCCGGCGCCTGGTAGGCTTAAGGCCTTAGGCTGACCAGACTAGCGCTCTACTAGTACTGGATAGTCTAACTCCTGCCTCTGAACACTCAGTATACAGGGCCTGGGTGTTCAGAGGCAGGGGGGGGGTGACAGCGAGACCCATAGTTCCACCCAGAGCCGTCTTCACAGCATTATGGGCCCCCAGGCATAACACTGCAGATGGCCCTGCCCAAAAACATGAATGACATCACACTATGCCGTGTCTTAAGCCGCCTCCAAGCACTCTCATATTATCGCACTGCTTATGTCTGTACACTGCCAGTCTGCAGCCTACAAGACTAATTGGCAGAGCAGGGAGACTTTGGCTTCCTTCTCTATCATGGTTTTTAACTGTTTGCACATCCTAAAAAACACAAAAAAGTAAAAAAAAGTAAAGCCAACCAAGGGATCCAGGGTATGTTTTTTGTAATTCTGGGACATACATATACCACCTTGGGCCCTCATACTTGTGGGGCCCCCAGGCAACTGTCTAGTTTGCCCAATGGAAAAGATGGCCCTGGTTCTGCCTCCAATCACAAGGCCAGCCAGCAGTGAACTGTTACGTTCATTGCAAGCCAAGAACAGGAGCGGAACTACCGGAGTAGCAGACTTAGTATCAGCTGCTACAGGGTCCGCATCCTTTGGAGTCCTGGGCCCCAAGGATGCGCGCCCCAAAGCAGCTGCTATGTCTGCTACCCCAGTAGTTCCGCAACTGACTGCAGCTCTGTACAGTTTACATCGTGACTCATCATCATGACAGCAAGTACAGAGCTGGGGGGATTAAACACTTATATCAGCACAATGTCTAGCAGTGGTAACTGTGGAGGGAAGTCCTATATTGCAATGCAGTCTGGGAGTTGTAGGAAACATATGCTGGAGAACCACTGACATTCCCACAAGTTACACTGGAAAATGTGTATCTTATGATAGATGAATAGGGAGGCAAAAGAAAAGAAACACATAAAGGTAGTGGAATATCTCTACTTTTCAATATTAAAGCTGTTTATAGTGTTTTCTGAAATCTTCAAACTCCCCGATAACTCCTTTCATGAGTTAACCAAGTTCAAAGGCTGTAGTCTCATTAGATGATTTTCTCTGAGTATCCTTTGCCTCTGAGGATCCTTTGCTTTTGAGGTAGAAGTGCCACTAGTACAAAACTGTCAAGAATATTTATCAACCAGTGATCCCCGAAGACAACATTCACTCAGATCAGCTCTAGTAGGAAATCAATCAAAAGGGCAAGTATTGTGCAAAAAAAATCCATAGTTGGATAAGCAGGACTCGAAATTGTGCCGTATACTTTTTCAGGCACATAAGCCAATTATCAGTGTACATGATTGGGGATGTTTGAGATCATGAGAATTTCTTTCTGGTAGTGTATTCAAACATTTCCTAGAATAATAGCACCAGAGCTAGGTTTGGTCACACACAAGTTAAAAGTCAGCCGGCAATATTATGTGTATGGGGCCTCCTGTCTCTCCCCATCGTAGAAATGAGGGGGGAATACAAGGGTCAACATGTTGAACTTGAGCATGCCAAATCCTTTTTTTTCCCTGGAAGAGGAGCCACAGCAAGAGATGTTTGGCAGTAGCTTATTTTTCTTTCCCCATTGAAATAAACAAACAACAGACTTATGTTGGAGTTCACAGAAATAGAGAAGATCAGTTACTGCATGTGTATGGAGTGGGGATGGCACAGACTTTGGAGTTGTGTCTGCAGTATCTGCAGGGGATATCAGCTATGATATACAGCTGACACTCTAGTTTAATAGCCAGGACTAGTGATGAGCGATTACGTGGACTATCGTCATCGGGTAGATAGTCGATATCGGCAATTCTCAAGACGATTTTCGATAGTCGATAATAGATTATCGCCGAATGACAATTATAAGTCTATGGGAAGAGGACAAACACTTCATTCTTACACCCCAAACAAGGTGGAGATAGCTGGAAGTAACCATCCACAACAGTCAAATGGTTACGTGCTACATCTGAGGCAAACAATTATGTTATAAAAGTACAGAAAAAAACTCACAGACCAATCACTATCCTGTCTTGTACCACAGCATGTCCCTTAAACCTGCATGGACCATAGATTAAAAGTGCAGAAGCAGTAATTACTTGAACCACTATTTTAGTTGAACTGGACATGACTATACCTGTCTGGGCACTGGCAGGAGCCACAAACCTGATGACCCCCAGATTTAAAAACTGCCGAAAAAAAGAAGTCTTTCAACCACATTTTCGTTGAAACTGGAATTGATATACATTGTCCTGTACCGCAGCTTGACCATTAAACCTGTCTGTCCCAACAGATTTAAAAGTGCCGGAAAAAAGGAGTTCTTTAATTAAACCACCATTTTAGTTGAATGGACATTGATTTACTAGTCCTGGGCCACGATGAGCCCCAAACCTGCATGACCCCCAGATTAAAAGGTCGCCGGTCAAAAGAAGTCTTCTGAACCACCATTTTAGTTGAACTGGACATAGAACTGTTCCATGTCCTGGGGACAGCATGAGCCCCAAACCTGCATTGTCCCCCAGATTTAAAAAGTGCCGGCAAACAAGGAGTCTTTTCAAAACCACCTTTTGTTTCACTGGACATAGCGGACTATACCTGTCCTGGAGTAACCTACAATCCTCTGTTCGAAGTTTACAGTATTCCCTTGTACAATTCAGAGGAATATTTGTATCAGCTGATTTTGTACATGCAAAAGTTTTTTTGTAGTTTCATTATAGAAAACACTTTTTTTTAAAAATAGGATGGAATCCACAATGTCTTTGTTTCTCTTTTTTTATTGTATTAAATGGGTTGTATCACTTACCAGGGATTGCATGGCTATGTTAAATATCTTGCAACAAACAAGTCATTTTGCAATATGTGTCCATTAACAGTGGTCCTACCTATTAACTGTTTTTGACAGGCACCATCACCCTCTTGAGCCACTTTTGATAATTGTGAGAACAAATGTTTGTTAGAAACAACATATTTACAATAAGGAATTGTAGTATAGCTGCATTCACAGCAAATGCCCCCAAAAATACTAAATCCATGGACCCTTGAGCCCACTCCTTGACAATTGGGAAGAACAAATGTCTGTTAGAAACCACTTTTTTTTTAATAGGACTGTAGTATTGCTGCATTCTCAAAGCAGCCATGACCCAAAATAATTATAAAAATGACTTTCTCAGCACTGTTAAAATATTGTGTGGTAGAAATGCCACTTAGAAGCCACATTCATGTTTCCAAAGGACCATGAATATAACTGTATCATCACAAGCACCATGACAAAACCATTGACAATGCGAAAAATTCTAAAGATAAAGTGAGTAAATGGAATATGGTTTCTGTCATTAAACTTGGTGTCTTTTAAAAGTCCCCACACCGCAAAACCAGCAAAATGTTCTTTTGGGAACTGAAAATAAAAATTGCAGTGGAAATAAATCTTTTTAAAAAATCCTTTTTTAAAGGGGAGGACCATTTTCTTTTTGAAGGGGAAATGTAAAGTAGCCCGGCAACTAATGGGTTTGCCCTTGGGCAAAGGGGGGCCAAAAAATCAGGACCCAATCCCTGATTAATCTTGATAAAAATTTCCAAAGATCCACAAAATCTGGGGAAAAGCGGATGTGTTTGTCTGTAATGACCCCTTCCAGCTGTCCTGGGGTTTCCAACCCCAGATTAAAGGCTGGAAAATGGGCGGGGAAAACACCCCCATTACCCTTTTTTGGATCCCCAGAAGTCGTTGGGGTCCGGACACACCCAAAAAAACTCGGTGTTGGACGCAGATTGTCTTTGCCCATGATTTAAGTTGGTCTCTGTGTTTTGTATGTGTCCCCTGAAAATTAAAATGGGGTTGGTGGGGGTTTTTTAAAGATTGCCAGAGGTAAATCTTTTAGGCTTCTGCCCCCTTTGCTGCTCCCTGCTGCCGCTGGCTATTAGAAACTTTTACTGCTTGCCCCCTCGCTGCGTTTTTTCCCACCTTTAAACTTTTTGAAGAAGGGGAAAGGGCAGACAAAACCCAGATTTTCCCCAGTTTTTTTCAATCGGCAAGGTCTCCACCCCCTGCATTTTCCCTTTTTTTATTTGGGTGGGGGGAAAGGGAAAAGTGTGAGTTTTTTTTTATTGGGGGATCCGGGGGAGGGTGGCCCCCCCGGGAACTGTTTTTCTTTTTTGTTTGGTTTTTATGCGGGGGATCATTTTGGGAGGAAATGGAACTTCCAAGCACTCATGTGAGAGAGGGGAGCCTTGTTTTCCCCAAGGCCTCTGGATCGAGGGGCACTAGAAAAGATTTTCCCTCATTTTTCCTCCCCCGCCTCAAAATTCGCCCCAAATCTTTCCCAAAGGCGGGGGGACGTCGGTAACGTGGGTTTGTCTAGGAATCCTCCTTCCCCACACCCTTCCTTGGCAAGTTTAAACCCCGCCCTGATTCCCTTCAGATGATGAACCTCAGAGTGAGGTGCCGCCTTGCACTAGCCCGGGGAACCCCAAAACCAAATGCCAAAGGGAAGCCCGAAAAAAATTGAGAAACTGTGGGGCCCCTTGTGGTTTGACGGGGAGAAAGGCTCTTTTGTCCGCTTCTGTGTCTTTCTCCTCCCCCGTCGCTGGGGGGACTGATGTTTCGGGAGTGCCCCAAACGATCGTTTCCCAAAGAACTAAAATCCCCCACAATGAAATTTTGAAAAGGGCATGCCCGCACCTGACTTTTTTGGGTTTGGCTTCTTAAAAAAACGGGGCAAGGATGGGGGCAGAGCTTTTTAAAACTCCCCTCCACTCTGGGTTTGGCTCAACACCCCGAGGTCCGCATGTGTTTTCGGGGCCATGTGCCCAACTTTTTACTGCGTAAGGGGCATTGCGCTGCTGCCACAATGCGGGCTTTTTTTGGTTGGGGGGTTATACCAGCGTGTTGCTTTTGGCAAAAAGGAAAAGGTTTGGAGGGGGGGGAGGGAGTGACGCTAAAACCCCGAAAGGCGGGACGAAGCGGGGTTTGCTAAGGCGGAAGTGCAAACTCAGCCCTCGGCCTTCTTCGCAGGCAGTCCCAGACCAGGTAGCGTTTTTAAAAAATTTCTGGCGAAAAGGTTTTTTGAAATGTCCCGGGAAAGGGGGAATGTGTCCAGCTAGGATCTTAAGGGGGGGCCAGCGTTTTTTCGCCGTTTTTCGACACCACCTTGGGGCAAAAGGTTCTTGTCCCCCAAAAAGCGGCTGGTCTTGGGTTTGAGGAGGCCGCCCACAGTTTTAAACCCTGTGTGTGGACGGTCCCCAAGAAAGTTTAAATTTCAACAGGGCCCTGGTTTTTTTGGGGCCCCGTGTTTCCCCCCAAGGGGGCCCTTTGGGGGGGGAAAGGCCCTGCCCCCTTTCCCTGCGGTTTTAAAGGCGTGGCCCAGGCCTGAGGGGCCACCGTCACCCCCAAGAGACACCCACCCAGCTCCCCAGTAAAGCTGTCCAGAGAAAATAGGGGCCCTTGGGCCGTCCCCTAATAGTCCATGTGTTGGTGGCCCGATGGAATTTTCCCGGGCCCAAAAGATGAAAGAAAACGCGCTTAAAAATTTAGATGACCCGTGGTTTGGGGGGCCGGGGAAAAGGACGGTTTTTTCGGGCCCAAAGAAAATGTTGCTCAGCATCAAAGTTTTGGGGGGCAGGCAAGGGCCTGACGTGGCGGAAACCATCGGGTGTAAACCAAAGGAGGGAAAAAGGGGAACTTTTCCCAAGGCCCAAAAGCTGGCAATGCAGACTTTCGGTTTTTGGGCTTTGGGATGGTTTTGGGTTAAAGTGTTTCTTCTGTTTCCCAAACCTGGAAGACAGAAGGTTGGTGTTTAGCTGGCCGGGTAGGGCGGGGGGTCTTTCAAACTGGGGAAAGGGAGAAGGGGTGGGGGGTTTCTGTGGGGGGCTGGGGGTACTCGGGCGAGGGGGAGGCTGAAGCGGAGGTGTCCCTGTCATGATCTGAGAGACAAGGGAAAAGCTGAGGAAGGGTTTTGGTGGGGGGCGGCGGGGGGGGAGGGGGAAGGGGAACAGGGGTTTTGTGCCCAGGGGGGTTGGAAACCCGGCTTCGGGGGGTGGCCTTTTTGGGCCAAGTGTTCCCTCCTTTTTCACTTCCCATTCGCTGCATGAGACTAGACATTTGGGGGGTGGTTAAACACCAAAGTTTTCTTCCCCTCAAATGATGCGTTTGGGCAAAGGCGGCTTATTGACGTGTGGGTAAAATCAGAGGTTTGCTAAAAGAAGGCCCGGGCTTGAAAAGTCCTGGCCCCTTTTTTGACAGGGCAAAAGGGGGAAAGGGGTTTTTTCCCGCTAAAAGGGTGGTGGAATCTTTATCAGCGGGCCCTTCTGAACCGCCCTCCCCCTTTTTGAGGCGGGACCCGTTACTGACACTACCCCATTTTCTTCCCCCTCGTCCGGGGTGAAAAGCGTGCAAGCAAATTCGCTAAAAACCCAAAACATTGGATCTGCAATGTTGTCTTCATCTCATCAACACAGGTGAATTGGTTGTCCTGGATTCTACATCCAGGTGCGGGGGTACAAGCAAGGGGGCAATGCAAAGGGGTTGCCCCCGCCTGGGACTTTTTTCCCTTTAACCCGGGTTTTTCCCTTTTCCTCCTTGATGGGCCCTCAGTAAAATGGGGTCAGAAACAGAAAAAAATCATCTCTTTTGGGCCCCTTTTATCTTTTTAAAAATTTCCTTTTTACCAACTGCATTTTGTCATCAAAGAGGTCTTTAGAAAAAAGGATTACCCAGTGGTGGGTAAACGAGGGACAAATTTGGGCTTGCCTTCGCTTTAAAGTTGGAGGTGCTGATTTATGTTGATGGGCAAAATTTTTTGGCCGTGACTGGGAGGACAAAAAAGGGAAGTTTCTGGATGCAGGGTTGCATTAACCACTGAAGAACAGATTGCCGAGTGTTCGTTAATGAGATTAAAAGGGCCCCGGGCCCAAACGTGACAGGCCCGACGGTTTTCCCGCCCAAACGAAAGATCCATGGCTTGGTTTTTGTCGCCCGCAATGGAAGGAGCACCTTCTCTGTACCTCTACCTCCATGATCTAACCCCCCCCTTTGCTGCTTACCCCCTGCATTTTGCCCCCATGTTAGAAAGATAAACATTTGAGAAAGTATGGGAAAAGTTTTTGGGAAAATCTCTTATTAAAAACGGAAAACACAGCTATTCTTAAATCCCCTTTAAATTTTCCCAAGCCAAATGGATTAGAAAATGAAATGTTTCTTGCGGGAAAACCTGTGAAAAGCGTTCGGTGGAAAGGAAACCCTAAGACAAAATCAAAAGTGTATTGCTTTTATTCAAAATTTTAAATGCAAGGGGGGTTATGAACAAAGTTGGATTGGCTAAAGTGAAAAACACGTAATTTTAAAAAATGTACGGATAAAATAACGTGGGTTTTTTCCCATTAATAAAAATGCGGTTTAAATACAAAAATTTCTGTATTTAAATTTAAGTGAAAATGGCTCTATTTAACAAAGCAGGACTGCGCAAAGTGAAAAAAACGTAATTTAATTTTTGTCGGATAATAAAAAAATGGGTTTTTTTCCCCCTCAATACATGCGTTTACTAAAAAATTGCTTTATTCAAAAATTTTAAATGCAAGGGGGGGCTCTTATGAAAAAAGTGAACCCGGCCCAAAATGAAAAACACGTTTAATTTTAAAATTTTTTACGGAATAAAAAGTGGTTTTTGGGACCTATCAATTAAACTGCGGTGCTACCCAAAAATTTCTTTTATTCAAATTTAAGTGAAAAATGGGGGTAAAAGAACAAAAAATGGGGCTGGCCAAAATGAAAAAACAAAATTTAAATTGTGTTACGGTTTAAAAAAAACGTGGTTTTTTAACCCACAATACACCCGCGGTGAAATACAAAATTTCTGTATTCCCAAAATTTAAAAGTAAGGTGGCTTTTGAAAAAAGTGGGGTGCGCCCAAAAAGAAAAAAAACGTAATTAAATTGTTTTTCGGATAATAAAACGGGTTTTTCACTATCAATACACCCGGGTTTACTACTAAAAATTGGGTGTATTTTAAATTTAAGGCAAGGGGCTCTTTTTGAAAAAAAGCTGGATTGCCGCCTTTAAGTGAAAAACACGTAATTAAATTTTTGTACGGATAATTTAAAAAATGGTTTTTTTCCCCCTATCCAAACCAAAAAGCGGTGGAATACAAAATTGTGTATTCAAAATTTTAAATGTAAGGGGGGTCAAAGAAAAAAAGGTGGGCTGCCCCAAAGTGAAAAAAACGTAATTAAAATTGTGTCGGATAATAAAACGGGTTTTTGACCCATCAAAAACACCTGCGGTTTACTACAAAATTTAGTATTTAAAATTTTAAATTTTAAGGTGGCTTTGAACAAAGCTGGACGGCGCCCCAAAATGAAAAACACGTATTTTAAATTGTGTACGGATTTTAAAAAACGTGGTTTTTTCACCTATCAATACCCCTGCGGTGATACAAAAAATTTCTGTATTCAAATTTTAAATGCAAGGGTTGGGGGCTTTGAACAAAGCTGGATTGCGCCCAAAAATGAAAAAAAACGTAATTAAAATTTTGTAGGATAATAAAAACCCTGGGTTTTTTCACCTAAAAAATACACCTGCGGTGACTACAAAATTTTTTTGTATTCCCAACTTAAGTGCAAGGGGGCTTATGAACAAAAATTTGGGGCCCCCATCAAAAATAAAAAAAACCAAACCCATTTGAAATGTTATACGGGTAATTTAAAAGTTTAGGTTTTTTCACCCAACAAAAAACACCTGCAGTTACTAGAAAAGATCTGTATCCTAATTTTAAGTAACCCGGGTCGACAAAAAAACAAGTAAAATTTCACCAAAAATGGCCAAAAAAATTTTTAATCAAAACCCATTGCAAAGCAGGGGGCAAAAACACGTTGGGCTCACCAAAATCCACTCTTTCCCTTTTAAAAGGCCCGCCTGTCCCGTTGTTTTTCGCCCGGGAAGGGCGGTTTTTATGTAAAAAGAGGTCATGTGATTTTTCCAGCCAATTCCCAACCCCTTTCACATTCCCCCTAAAGACGCGCACACCCAGTCACCCCGCTCTTTCTGTAAGCCCGGGTTTGCTGGCCCCCCAAAATGAAAGGAAGGGCTGAAAAAATTTCGCGATATTAATAGATTTGCTCAAACCCCTAGCCAGGCTAGAAAAAAAATTTAAAATTTTTCAAGGGGGTTTTGCAGTGTTTATTTAAAATGATCAAGGGATTTTCAGGTCAATCTAAAAAAAGGTCTAAAAAAGTATTAGGCAGTGTTTCTCAACTCCCGTCCTCAAGGGCCCCCAAAGGTCATTTTTTAGGATTTCCCCAGAATGCACTGAAAAATAAAGATATACCCGGCAGAATTTCAATGCAATTTAAAGATATCAATGTTCAATCTGAGGGAAAACTGAAAACTTGCCTTTGGGTTTGGGGCTTTAGGATTGGGGTTGGAAAAAAAATGTATTTTGAGAAAAAAAAAAATAACTCACTAATTTTTTAGCACTTCCTTTTAACCCATGTTCTAAAATTAACACAAAAAACTAAAAAAAAGTAATTGTTTTTGCTCATGCCACCTCTAAAAAAAACTCAAAAAGCTATATGTACCTCAAAATGATACTAATGAAAAAATGCAAAAAAAACCTGAAATCAAACCACAAAAAGCCAAATGAAAAAAATAAAAAATTTAAAAAATTTGATTGGGGGCAAAAATAGTGAAAAATTTTTAAAAAGGGGTTTCCCTTTGGTTTTAGACCAAACCCCGGGAAAAAAAAAAACAATTCTATTTAAAACAGCATAGTGAATAGTATAAAAGAAAATTACAAGCAACAATGACAGAATTCAGGGTTTTTTTCCAATGTCCTTCCCAAAAAAAAAATAAAATAAAAAGGGGATTCTAGTTTTACAAAAATTTGACTTCCCATTTAAAGTAAAAAAACCCCAATAACAGTTTTTTAAGTCTTCTTAGTAGCTGTCAAGAGATACAACCAGTTGTTTCGTTTTAGTTTCTGGTCAGCCATGCTCAGTTCAAGCACTAGGAATGAGAGCTATGTACCTTTAAAAACCCCCAAAGGGGGTGGGGAAAAGGTTTTTATAGGAAAAAAAATGGGATGGGGCTCTTAGCGAGGGAGCACAACATGAGATGCACAAGAGGGTGAAAACATGTTCTTCAGCAGAAAGGGGAATGCAGGGGGAGAAGAACATCCTGAAAAGATTTCAGCAATGCATTATGGGAACTGTAGTCTGCTACTCAAGCCACATCCACTCTCTCAGTTGAGGAGGAGCTCAAAGCGACCAACAGAGTGACAGAAAAGGTAATTATACATGTTTAGAATCTAGGATTAGGGTTATATTGCTGCTCTTTGTCTAATGACCCTATACCTTCTTTCAAGTTTTATGTCTGAACAATGGAATAACCCTTTAATAACTGATAATCAACCACTTAGGCTATGTTCACAGGCTTATTTGCGGGGCATAGTTATGCCCCGCAATTACGCCGTGTGGACGGGGGCGGGACAGGAGCAGGGGGCCGGCACCTTGCCCGCCCCATAGACTTTAATTACCAGCGGCGCGTACACGCCCACGTATTCGCAGAGCAGGAAGAGGAGACGTAATCCATAGTTCTCTATGAGAACTGTGGATTACCGTAATGACGGGACGTATTCCAGCCGTAATTCACGCAGTACGGCGCGTAATTACGGACTGAAATACGTCCCATTTTAAGCCATGTGAACATAGCCTTAAGGTCTAAGCCTGTTTTGGACTTAAGGACCAGGCCCTTTTTTTCATATCTAACATTTGTCACTTTATCGGGGAATAACTTTTTAATGGTTTTACCTATTCATGTGTTTTGAGATTGTTTAAGTTGGAAAAATTTGCCATTTTCAAAGTTTAAAAATGTCTTCGTGTAAGACAGATAGTCATACCCAACAAATTAGTAAATAACAAACATCTACCATAAGTCTACTTTATGTTACTTTATCATTTTTTAAACAAGCTCTTTATTTTTTTAGGACATTAAGGGGCTTTAAATTTTGTAGCAAATTTTTACATTTCCAAGAAAATTTGTAACATTGGTTTTCTTTTTTTTTTTTTTTTAAAAGTCCAGTTCTGATGAGACTTTCAGAGGCCCTTATGTTAGACACCCCCATAAATGACTCCATCTAAGCAACTGCACTCCTCAAGGTATTCAAAACAACACTTACAAAGTTTGTTAACCCTTTAGGTGTTTCACAGAAATGAAAGCAAAGAGGTACAGTTTCAAAATTTCACTTTTCTTGCAGATTTTCATTTTTTATCCATTTTTCAATGGAACACGGCAGAATGATAATGTGAGGGTTCGGTGGATTCGCTGGACCACCGCAAGCGATGATAGTTAAGCCACGCCAGGGAACGGAGTCTAAGTAGCCCCAGGTTTTCACCAGAGCCCGCCGCAAAGCAGAATGGACTTGCTGCAGCGTGAGGCTACCAGGTCGTTACCCCTGACGTGACTTGCTTGCGATGGCGGCCGGGGTACTGTGTGGTACAAAATCGTAATCCAAAGGCGTAGTCGGGGACAGGCAGGAGGTCAGGGCAGGCAGCAGAGGTTCGTGGTCAGAGACAGGCAGACGGTCAGGGCAGGCGGCAAACAGACAAGGTCAGGAAACGTAGCGGAACGGACTGGTACACGGGTAATCAATACGGACTCTAAACACTCTCCAAACTCACTGAACGCACACCAACAATCTGGCACAGAGTGCTGGGGGCGTATAACTTAAATAGGACCAGCGCCCGACAATAGGCCAATTACCGGGACACTGGCCCTTTAAATCTAGACCAGCCGTTGCGCGCGCGCACTAGAGGGCGGGCATGCGCATGGCGGCTGGGACGGACAGGAGCGGCGTGCACCGGAGCGCGGCCAGGTAAGAGAGCCGGCGTGGGAACGGGGGTGGTCGCGGGTGATCGCGATGCCCGCGCCGGACCCCCAGCAGGCAGGGGAACGGCCGCAGGGGCAGCAGCGCCCGCGGCCGCCGTGACAGATAACAGGGAAATGCAACTTAATATGGATTCCCCAGTTTCTGCTGTTTTTAGAGATATCCCATACATGGCCCTAATGTGCTGACTGACCTAAACACAAGCCTCAGAGTAGGATTTTGGGGTCTTATTTGCATTGGGATATATTTTAGGCACCATTCCAGGTTTGTGGGCACCCTAAGGTGCTAAAACTTCATAAACTCCCCTAAAATGACCTAATTTGGAAAACTACACCCCTTAAGGAATATATCCAGGGGTGAGGTGAGTATATCAATCCCACAGGTGTTAGACTTTTTTTTTTTACATTAGGCTGTGAAAATAACAAATATTTTTTTCCAATAAGCTGCAGTTTTAGCTGAAAATATTTAATTTTTACAAGGAATCTTCGAAAAAAAAACAACCACAAAATGTATTACACTATTTCTTCCAAGTTTGGTCAATACCCTATATGTGGGTATAAACTGCGGGTTGGACATCCCTAAAGATGCATTTATGCTATCTATCATACATGAAAAAACTTTGAGACTCTCGGTTCACATATTTTGATCAAAAGATGTTTAAGCTGCCCACGACTTTCAACGTGATCTCAAAATCGGGCAGTCCTATCCTATCCTTTACCTCTCAATCGAGCCAATCAGGCCTCCCGCTGGGTCAACCGACCTCTATTATTCAGAGAGAAAAAATAAAAAACACCCAACCTGCAAGCTGCCCTTCTTATGACAGCCTGTGAGAGTGGGCGGGGGACAGAAACCCAAAATGGAAGCACCCCCTTTCCTTCCCATATAGGTTAAAATCAATGTACACCAAGTATAACGTATGTTTCTGCACCCAAAAAACATTTCTGAAAAAACGTATGTAAACCTGGGTGCCACTGGCAGGGCTGCGGCACACATGTAATTATACATGTACACACACAGACCGCCACCAGCGGCACATTACTGCAAAAAGGGCAATACACTACGTGGAAATCCCTAAAGAAGCATTTATGCTATCTATCATACATGAAAAAAACTTTGAGGACTCTCGGTTCACATATTTTGATCAAAAGATGTTTAAGTTGCCCACGACTTTCAACGTGATCTCAAAATCGGGCAGTCCTATCCTATCTTTACCTCTCAATCGAGCCGTTGAAAGTCGTGGGCAGCTTAAACATCTTTTGATCAAAATATGTGAACCGAGAGTCTTAAACTGCTGTTTGAGCGCATGGCAGGACGTATAAGTGAGGGAGCGCTATTTGACTTTTGGAACGCAGATTTTGTCGGGTGCCATGTTGCATTTGCAAAGCCCCAAAGTACCAGAACAGGTGAAACCTTCCAAAAGTCACCCCATTTTGGATTCAACAGATCTTTGGGACCTCATCTAGGGGTTTATTGTGCAATTCTGGCGCACAGGTGCACCAATCTGCAGTTCCACCATTGTTTTTTGGGTTCATTTTTACAGAGTTCACTGTACGGTATAAATGACAGGATAACTTTACTATGCGGGTTGTACAATTGCAATGATATAAATTTTATATCTTTTTTTATGTTTTGCTACTTTTACATAATAGAAATGGGTTTGTAAAAAAATTTAGTTTTTATGTTGTGATAGTCTGACAGCCATAACTTTTAATTTTTCTGTATATAGATTAAGGGCTTGTATTTTGCACAATGAGCTGACGTTTTCATTGGTGACATTATGGGGTTAATATGACGCTTTGATCTCTTTTTATCAAGGTGTTTTGGAGGCAGAATGAACAAAATACAGCAATCTTGGGAGTGTTTTTTAATTTTTCACAGTAATCACCATGCGGTACAAATGACATGCTAGCTTGACTCAGCATGACAATACGATTACAGAGATACTCAATTTGTACTTTTTTTTTACGTTTTACTGCTTTTACACAATAAAACACTTTTATTTATAAAAGAAAACAAGTTTTTGCCATAAATTTTTTGTGTTTTTTGTTATAATTTTGGAGGGACACGTGACTTTTTGATCCCCTTTGAATCCGTTTTTGGAAGGCAGGATGAAGAAAATACAGCAATCCTGGTAGTGTTTTTTATTTTTATTTTTTACAATGATTACCATGCAGTATACGTGACATGCTAGTTTTATTCTGCTGGATGACACGATTGTGGCGATACCCAATTTAAATTGTTTTGTAATGTTGTAGTAGTTTAAAAAAAAGTTTTTATTGTGTAAAAAAATATTTATGTATCGCTCTCTTCTGATAGCCATAACTTTTTATTTTTCCATATACAGAGTTGTGTAAGGGCTTTTTATTTGCGGGACAAATTGACGTTTTCAATGGTACCGCTTTGATTATATGACTTTCTGACCTCTCTTTATTCCATTTTATGTGCAGGAAGGAGGATAAGCAAAAATTGCAATTCTGCCAATTTTTTTTTTACGCCATTCACTGTACCGGTAAAGTAACATAACAGATTTATAGGATAGGTTGTTGTGCACGCATCAATACCAAATATGTGCACTTTTTATTTTGGATTTTTTGGGGTGATTGGTATTTGTAATGGGTAAAGTGCAGTGTGCATGTTTTACTGTATTTTTTTATTTTTATTCTTTTACTTCTTATATATTTATTTTTTTATTTTTTTCACTCGTCCCACTCTGGGACTATAGTCAGTGTCATCAGATCGCTGGAATAACTCAGGTATAATACATTGCAGCATGTCTATGCTGCAATGTATTATGCCAACTATCAATCATCCGATCAGACTCCGCCCTGACAGAACGTGGCAGGATGACATCATAGACAACTTGGTCATTGTCTGCCCCCCGAGTTACCATGGCAACCACCGGAACCCTGCACTTCCATTGCTGGGGTTGCGATGGAGCCCCTTAGCTGCTGTGATCGCTATTCGCGGCAACTAAGGGGCTCTCACAGCGATTGTGCGGGCACAGATCCTGTGCCCGCACGATCTTCATGACGCTCCTGGATGGTTACAGAGCATGCCTAGAAAACTCTCCTATAGAAGTCAATGGGACTGAGTCAGTCTTAAGGTTCATATGTGCATGAAACTGCTGTAAAGTATCTCTGACTGCTCTTAAAGCAGTATAAGCAAGAAAGCTTTCCCCACAATCATATATAGATGACTGAATTGGGAAATCTACAAAAATAAAAATAAAAATGACTAAGAAGAAAAGAATATGGATCAGGGTCTTGTTTTAATAAGTAAGAAAAAAAATTGGTGCTAGATTCTCTTTAACTCTGTCACCCAGTGAGTACTTGTTGGCACATTAACTTAGATTGCATAGTAACTACTTAAATCTTCATGAGATTGATGATTGTAACATAATATTTTGCAGAGACTATTCTTAAGTAGATAATGGAAAGAAGCCTGGACTGTCTTTATGATTATCTGGATATTTCGAATATTTGTGCTTGTTCCTAAGCAGCCATCAGCATTTCTATTGCTGAACTAGGTTACTAATTTGCATGCACATTCTACAGTGATAAGTGGCATTTTTGATGGTGAAAGGAAAGGCTATATTGTGTTTAGTGCAGCTGGCCATAACTATGGTAACAATCACAATATGCTATAATTAGGTTTTGGTTTCTCATTTAAGAAGCATGTGCCATATCCATAGGATTTGGATAGGTTAGGGGTCCCACCAAGCTTGTCTGGCTTGTTGTGTAAAACCACATGTGTATGAAAGAGCCATTTGCATGGAGCTTGTACTTCAGTGTATTGAAGCTGTACAACTCTCTGGTACCAAGTTGTATATCCTTTGGGTGCTGCCGTATAAGCTCTGTCAAGATTTGAATTTATGGAGCTATTTTCCCCTAGAAGCAATTTTCTTTCAAATACATTAATATTAATAATGATTTATGTCATACGGTTGGATGTGCCATTAATAAGTGAGGAACGGGGGGTTTAATTGCTGTTCACCAACCACCTTCCCATTGGGTTTTACTGGAGAGCGTGACATCATCGTCCATGTTTTAGGTGACACCAATTCACTTGAGTTGTAAAGAGTGTGCGACACTGATGAATTCCAAGGGGCTATGGTGCTACACTGGGCAGAAAGCCCCATAGCTAAATATGCTTAGGTAGATAAAGTATGGTTGATCACAGGCCCAACATTTGGATCTACACCAAACATATGGTAGCATATCCTAGGGATTGTAACAATGCTTGTTCTCTGTTGCGGTATCTAATAGGAGAGACAAATTACACAGTTCTTGATTATAGACCGAGGTAATGCAGGGCTGTGGTCAGAGGTAATGCAAAGTTTAATAAATAGTAGTTTAAAGGGAATGTGTCAGCAAAAAATGACTTATTGTTTAACTCACGTTTTTATGTTAAACAAATGTTTTAGGAATTTTTGGTTATGTGTTTATTTTAATTTTCCTTATCACTTTCAATATTTTTTTAATAATTATTAAGTCCTGCAGTTTTCCCTTTGGCCACTAGGCCTAATAATAGTCTAAAACGTCCTGTTCTGTAGAGAAAGATTCTCAGTAGTCTGCTCATTATCTGCACAAGCAGGATTGAACTGAAAGAAGACACCAATGTGTACAGATAACACCAGTCACAATAGGAGATAGTCACAGTTCATCCTCTCCCTCTTCCTGCACAATGACTTCTTCCCAGGTCACAGAGCATGCCTATAAAAGTCAATGGGACTGAGTCAGTCTTAAAGGGGTTTTGCCACAATGCAATGTTGACGTGGGGTCCTCCAAAATGGGTATTTAATAACTTTTCTAAATATATGTGATTACAAAAATTGAAGCCTGTGAGAAATACAGCATTGCTCAGTCCCCCTTAGTTTGCTGAAAGTTTACATTAGACACGACCAGGACACTGACAGGAGCTGATCTGGCTGTGCTTGTGTGTTTACACTTCTTATCTGATGACAGGGAAAATGAAGGAGCTTGCAAAGGGCTGGGGAGAAAGTGCAGTGTGTGAGGCTGTGTCTTTTGTATAGATAATCCACTGGTTGTAACGTAATTATTTGAGTAAACATTGCAGACGCTCCCTTCTTCCTCGCTCTCTGCTCACCCCCTCCCTCTCACCCCTGCAGCCATTCATGACTCAGCATGCTTTGTTTATATTCTCTCCTGAGCAGATAAGAGGTAAGGAACTCACTTAATGGCAAAACCCCTTTAAGGCTCCTACGTGCATAAAGCTGTTGTAAAGTATCTGACTGCTGTTAAAGCAGTGCAGGCAAGAATGCTGTTCCCACAATAAAAATAAAAAATGGCTAAGAAGAAAAGACTTGGCAAATGGGGTTCAATGTGGATAAATGTAAGGTTCTGCATCTGGGTAGAAATAATCTACAGGCATCATATGTCCTAGGGGGAGAAAAACTTGGAGAATCGCTTGTTGAGAAAGATCTGGGCGTTCTTGTAGATTATAGACTACAGAACAGCATGCAATGTCAATCAGCTGCCTCTAGGGCAAGTACGATTTTGGTGTGTATTAAAAGAGGCATGGACTCGTGGGACAAGGATGTAATTCTACCGCTGTACAAAGCATTGGTGCGTCCTCACTTAGAATATGCTGATCAGTTCTGGACCCCAGTTTATAGAAGAGATATAATGAAGTTAGAGAGAGTACAAAGACGAGCAACCAAACTTATAAGGGGAATGGAGCATCTTAGTTATGAGGAGAGGTTAGTAGAATTGAACTTATTTAGTCTTGAGAAAAGACGGCTTCGGGGGGACATGATTAATTTATATAAATATTTAAATGGTTCCTACAAAAAGTATGGGGAATATTATTTCAAGTGAAGCCCCCTCAAAAGACAAGGGGACATTCCCTTCAGCTAGAGAAAAAAGGATTCAATCTCCAGAGGAGAAGAGCATTCTTCACTGTAAGAACTGTGAATTTGTGGAATATCCTGCCTGAGGAGCTGGTCACAGCAGGAACTGTAGAGAGTTTCAAGAACGGCTTCGATACCTACCTGGAACTAAAGAATATTAATGCGTACATAGCTATGTAACATTCTGGATCCTGGCTGGTGGTGGCTCTAGGGCCAGAGATATGGTCTCCACTGGAGCAGATTGGTTCTTGCCTTGTGGGTTCCAGGGCATTAACCAGTGGGGAGGCTGGGCATAATGTCCTTGTCTCTCTCCCTCACCCACATTTTCCCCTCCCTTGGTTGAACTTGATGGACATGTGTCTTCTTTCAACCGTACTAACTATGTAACTATGTATGTATCAGGGTCTTGATTTCATAAGTAAAAAAAAAAAAAAAAATTGGCGACAGATTCCTTTTAAATACAGGAAAGCTGAATCCATTACAAGCCTTAATAGTCACAGGAAGTACACAGCTATGGGTTAATATAGTCAGCAATTAGGCTGAAGTTCCATAGTGCGGCAGCTACATGTGGATCAAACTGCTTCTGTCAATGGCCATAGATTTGCTAGTGAAACATTTAGTTCACATGCGGCTGCCACACTGTGGGATCCTGGCCATACTCTGACAGGCCACAAAGCAAGTGCAATCAATTAACTAATCAATAGTTTGCAAAAAGCACATGGCTTATCTCATTCATCTGTTGGGGCATGATGAAAAATAGAAGAAAAGAATTATACTTACCTCCTGTGTGCTCTTGTTCCGTCACGGCAGCTCCATCGGTGATCCTGGCAGTAAGTAGCCTGAAACGTTCATTGTTCATATCAATGTGATGTAGTGACCTATGATTGGCTCCACCTGTAACATGAATGATGAACATTCACAGCCATCGTAGACTGCAGATACGTGTCACTGAGGTGTCTGGTCCCGTGAGTTTGTAGTTTGTGTGTCATTAATCCTAGTTTACTGATAGTTGGTAGCTGTTAGCATAGCTTCTCCAAGCAGCTAATTTGGGCCGGCGTACTGGAGTGGCCAAAGTGATGAGTGGGAGGCCACGTTCCAGATAATGGCCGGGCCTCCAGGTCTGAAAAGGGGGTATTGTTCCTGGCCTGGACATGAAGGAGACTGTTGTAAGATGGTGTTGTGATTACCTCAGGGCTGGGATGTTTCATGCATGCTAGCGATTGGGAAAAACCCCAAAAGGACTGTTATTCGTATCTAACACGGTTAGGCCACATGTTTGTTTGCTGTTGTTGTTTTATTTGTGGCTAAATAAAAGCCATTCAGCTGTTTAAGGGTATGTTAACACGACTTATTGCGGAACGTATAGTATGTACCGCAATACGCCGGGTGTTTTGGAACCACGCGCTGATCAGCACATAATTCCAGAGCACAAGGGGGCTGGCCTGGGCGCCGACCCCATAGACATGCATTGTCAATGGTGCATAATCGCCGCTAACAACTCACGTCAATTCTCCCCCGCGCATGCAATATGATTGGATTGTATGCGCGGGGGGGATGACGTGTAATCCATAGCTCTCTATGAAACCTATGAATTACTGTAATTGCGGCACGCATTTTGCCGCGTATAAAGCGCAATATGCAGTGAAATATACGCACGCAATTACGCTCCAAAATAATCCTTGTGAACATACCCTAACCACCAAATGGAAGCCAAGGACTGAGCTGAGCCCCACAATGCATTTACTTCCAAAGACAAGAAGGAATGGAAAAACGCTGAAATAGTAGGGGTGAGGTATGAGCGGTCTCAGAAACATGTTTCTGAATATCAACCAGGTGTCAGTTGTGTTATTCTGCAAGGTCTACAAGAACATCCTGAACAAGGCATATGCTTTTCTATTATAGGACCCAGGTCTGAAGAAAACAGTAAAGTTGAATTTCTCTAAATTAATCTATGAAACTCATTATTACGATATTGTAAAATAATGATAAAGGAAGCAAAGCTGGAGACAGAAATACATATTACCATAGAAAGTAAAACCAACCCCAAAATATTTTTAACTATATAAATAGTAAAAAGCTTAAAACAGAAAATGTTGGCCCTTTGAAAAGTAGTGAGGGAGATATTGTGGAGGGCGATGAGAAGAAAGCAAACCTATTAAACTATTTTTTCTCCACTGCATTTACTGATGAAGATGACCTTCCTGTTGATGAGCAGAGGGATGAGGTAAACTCCACCTTAAATGTTTCTTGTCTAACCCAGACAATCTTAAGAAGATTAAAATAGACAAATCACCAGGTCCTGATGGTATAAACCCCCGTGTCCTAAAGGAGTTAAGTAATGTCATAGATAGGCCCCTATTCTTAATATTTGTGGAGTATATAATAACGGGGTATGTCCCAAAGGATTGGTGCATAGCAAATGTGGTGCCAATATTCAAAAAGGGGTCAAAAAATGAACCAGGAAACTATTGGCCGGTAAGTTTAACCTCTGTTGTGGGTAAAATGTTTGAAGATTTTCTAAGAGATGCTATCCTGGAGTATCTCACTGAAAATAAATATATAACTACTTTCCAGCTTGGGTTTATGAAGGATCGGTCCTGTCAGACTAATCTCATCAGCTTCTAGGAGGAAGTTAGTTCTAGCCTGGATCAGGGTGAGGCATTGGATGTTATATATCTAGATTTTTCTAAAGCATTTGATACTTTGGTAAGTAAAATGAGAATGCTTGGACTGGGGCAAAATGTTTGCAAGTGGTAACTGGCTCAATGATAGGAAACAAAGGGAAGTGATTAATGGTACATACTCAGACTGGTCCCCTGTTACCAGTGGGGTACCACAGGTGTCAGTATTGGGCCCTATACACTCAATATTTTCATTAATGATCTTACACATGGATTGCACAGTAGAATATCAATCTTTGCAGATGATACTAAGCTCTGTAAAGTAATTAACACAATAGAGGATAATGTGTTATTACAAAGACAGATGAGGTTTAACACAGATAAATGCAAGGTTATGCACATGGGGAGGAAAAAATCCATTCCATGATTACATCTTAAATGGAAAAATGCTGGCAAAAAGTGACATGGAGAAGGACTTGGGAATCCTGGTGGACAGTAAATTTAATTGTAGGCAGAAGCTGCCAAGGCAAATAGGATTATGGGGTGTATTAAAAGGGGCATAGATGCACATGATGAGAACCTCATTCTCCCATTATACAAGTCACTGGTTAGACCACACATGGAATATTGTGTAGACTAGGATTCTGGAGAGGGTTCGTTGATCCAGGGATTTATTCTTATTGCCAGATTGGAGTCGGGAAGGAATATTTTCCCTAAAATGAGGACAATTGGCTTCTACCTCATGGGTGTTTTTGCCTTCCTCAGAATCAACACTTTAGCACAATAGGCTGAACTGGATGGATGCCTGTCTTTTCAACCTTAAAAACTATGAAACTATGATAGTCAGTGAGAACTAGTACCTGTTGAGCAGCTTCATCAAGGAGCTTCAGGGAGTCCATTCAGTGGATCCCTTCTTTATAACACTTTGGGCGACATGTATGAACGGGGCTGCGCCAGATATCAGGCTCAGCCCCGTTCATTCATGTTTAAATCTCAGGAGGTGGGTCACACTAGAACCGTACAAAGCTATAGATTTA
>JAODAL010051640.1:0-26547 GCA_025379985.1 Phyllomedusa bahiana | reverse complement strand
GGGGGGGGGGGGGGGGGGAGTGAAAGGGAGCCCTACACACCAGAGCAAAATGGGGTAGTCATAAGGAAGAACAGAACCCTGACTGAAATGATCAGATGTATGCTAACAGATTCTGAACTACATGAGAAATATTGGGGTGAAGCTGCAATGACAGCTACTTATTTACAGAACAGATCTTCTCAGTCTGGCCTACCAAGATCCCTAATTGCTATCACACACATCTGTCACTCCCTTCAGCTAGGGCACTCACAGGCACTTATCTGTATATAGATGTACTGTCAGGGTGGCAGGTTCATCCACTTTTCATGTAAACAACCCCCTATTTATGAAACATGGCTGAACCATTGTAAACTGAGCACTTCTCATCCTTCTTCTCACACATACACCCTAATAGATTGTAAGCTCTCACGAGCAGGGCCCTCACACCCCATGTCTCATCTGTAAGTACTTTTTAATGTGTAATGTCTGTAAGTATACCCTCTAATTTGTAAAGTGCTGTGGAATATGTTGGCACTATATAAATAAAGATTATTATTACTATTATTTCTCTAGAACAGTAGAGAAAACCCCATATGAACTGGCACGGTGAGAAGCCAAGGGTAAAACATAAAAGTTTTTGGTTGCAAAGCATTCATGTATATACCAGAAGAGAACGCACCAAACTCCAGAACAGACCAATGGAAGGAATTTTAGTTGGATACAGTGATAACTGCAAAGGATACAGAATCTTAGACCCCACAACATAGAGAGTTACTATTAGCAACAGTGTCACTTTTGCTAAAGAATTAAAAGATGGTGTGATAACTACACTTTGATCAAGAACAGAAGAGGAAACTGGCTGTGATCAGACTGCATCTTTGGAACAAACAGTTAAAGTCAGTACAAAACCAAATACCAAGGATGAGATGACACAACTGAGCTCAGATACAGAACTAAGGCGTTCAACTAGAGAAAACAAAGGTGGAGTACCGGTAAGTCTCTCATACAAGGCCAGTAAAGCTAATGTTTATGAACCCGCCTCCTGGGAAGAAGCTTCCAGAGAGGGAAGCCAGTAAATGGATAAAGGTGGCAGAGGAAGAAATGAAATATTTGCATGACACCAAAACTTGAGCACTGACAAAACTGCCAAAAGGAAGAAAAGCCATAGGCTGTAAATGGACTTTTAAAGTAGAAGACAATGATGAGACATTTGCTTCAATGGTTAAGCACACTACAATCAGAACTTTGTTCTCAGTAGCAACCACAAATAGGGTGCGTTCACGCAGCAAAGACCAAATACCGGTCGGATTTTCCAACCGGTATTTTGTCTCTTTTTGTCACGTATGGGGGTGGCTTTTGTCCATAGTTTGCAGTTTCAAGCTGTCCTCCTTCACACCCACATGTTTATGTTCTGCATATTCTGCAGGGATGAGTTGTGGCCGGGAGAGGTCGTCATGGTGGACTGGATCGGATGGAGAAGAAAAAGGAAAAAGAACAACTCATGAGAAATGAAAACAACTCATCAAAGGAGAGAACGACTCATCAAAGAAGACGTCTCCTGTGAGTCCCTGCCCCTCACCTTCTTTCTCTTCCCACCTTCCTTGTAGACTGTAAGGCCTCGTTCACACGGCTTATTTGGGCACGGATTGGCGCCGTACTCCGCGCCGGATTTGCGTTTCAATACGGCGCCAATCCATCCCTGTCATTACGGTAATCCACTGCTCTCATAGAGAACAGTGGATTCCGTCGCTCCTCCCCGCTCGGCGAATCCGCCGCGGGGGGAGAAAGTGACATGCACATTATTTACGGCGCATACGCGCCGTAAACAATGCATTGTCTATGGGGCCGGGAGCGGCGCCCCTGCCGCGCTCCGGGCCCGGCCCCGGCCCGCCCCTTATTCACGGCGGATTTGTGAGCTCAATACGGCTCACAAATCCGTCGGGAATAAGCTGTGTGAACACGGCCTAAGCCTTCACGGGCAGGGCCCTCTCTTCCTCTGTATCAGTTGTTAGTTACTTATTGTCACTTTGTAATTGTTTGACCGATGTTATTTATGTAATCACCTCAAATTTACAGCACCCTGGAATCAAGTGCGCTTTAAAATAAATGATAATAATAATAATAATCAAGATATAAAACACCTTTGCAGGATACTAGGACATGTGGACCCTAGAACCTAAGCTCAGGTAAGTTGTGGAGAGAGTAGCTGCCTAATATACCCACTAGGATAGGCTAAGGAAGCCACACACTGACGGACACCGTGGGATTAAATCTGTGAAAAGTCCAGCTGTGCCACCCTATAGCCAGATGGAGACTGTTCAGCAACAGTAAGGTGTAGCAGTGCTGGAAGTATTTGCAGCATAGAGAGAAGCAGTTTCAATGAGATGACTTGAAGTAGGGAATAGCCGGACGGTGAACGTGGGGAGTAGGTCGGCACTTGCTGACCATGCAAGTCGCCAACGTGGCATTCACAGCATGTACATATCCATAAAGTGTAACATTTCGACTTGTACTAAACCTTTATCAAAAAACACCTATATAAATCAGCTAATAAATAGCATACAAAACACCAAAAGGAAAAACAGTATGCTAAAGTACAAATACAGTCTTTATTGAAATCAAACCAATCTAAAATAAACACATAGGGCCACATGTATGAAAACTGTCTAAGACTTTCTTTGTTGCCCATTACAACCAATCAGAGCTCCCCTTTAATTTTTCAGAGCACTATATAAAATGGAAAGGGAGTTATGATTGGTTGCTATGGGCAACAAAGAAAGTCTTAGACCAAGGCAGTTTTCATACATGTCCCCCATAGTATTAATTCATAAGAATATCAATACAGCACCACCAGAGAAACCAAATACTGACAATCCCAAGTAGTAAACAGGTATAGGTGAAATACCCAAATTAAGTATAGTGGTGACTAGGAATGAATCAAATACAGAATAAATATATAGTAAGTAAATACATAATCTGAGTCTAAAACACCTCATCACCAGACTAGAGGGAGGCAGTACATAAACAAGAAACCCAACACGTGTTTCGCTTTCGCTTGATTACGGGGATTTCGAAAGCTTGATCCCAGTGTTTTATTACTCAGGCTATGTATTTACTTACTATATATTTATGCTGTATTTAATACATTTCTGTTTACTCCTTGGATTGTCGGTATTTGGTTCCTCTGGTGGTGCGTATTTGTTAAATTTCATTGAATTGTTCATGGGTACATTTATAACAGGGCTGCACCATTTTGGGGTGTACTTTGGCCCAAAAGAATTAGAAAGGTGCACTCCAAACTTTGGTGCGATAAGTCCCTTTGAAAATGCCCAAAACCCTTTTTTATTGCACCAAAGATCGGGGATGTTCTGGGGGCGTTCGCACAACATTCTAGAATAACATTTATGATTCTTTGACCCCCTCTAGCACAGAACTTTAGAACACCAGACCGGGTTAAAGGTGGTCTGTCTGAACCAGACTTGTCATATTGGCAATAGACTGCTCTTATGAAAATACCGCAAAAGAACAGGTTCATACATTCTGGGCATTCAAAAGCCTTAAAGCTTTTTTAAAGAACTGGCCTTCAGCACTAACGTTCCATACATGTACCCAAAATGTAGTGTCATTAGAACACAACTGGGAACCCCAAATACATTTTATTATGGCAGAGAAATAGATTGATTTCCCAGGACCCTCGATTCTCAGATCTCAAGGTAATGTGGGAAGATGTGAAAAGGTACATCAACTGATTCTACGAAATTTACACATTTAATTTAGTTTAATCAAAAAATTTATTATTTTCTTGTCTGAAAATGTGAAGACGCTACAGAGACAGTTTGGTTGTCAGCAATTAGCCTGCAAAGGGAAAAATCAAATTATGTCTTGCATGGCATTCCATAGCTATGGTGCATATAGAGATTTAGAAATTTGCTTTAACTTGAGTGTAATGTAAGAAAATACTTTATACACTGACTTTTACAACAAGGATCATCTAGAGATAGAGCAACAAAAAGAAACAACTAAATACGGGTTTTAAAAAATAAAGTGATCCCATCCCTCAATATACAATATTAATTAGTTTCAGGATGACCATCATGTGTGGAACTCCAACATAATGCGAAATGACGATTAAAGAAAGTTACGTAGTTACCTAGTACAGCTAAAGCAAGTCCTTACATATAACAGCCAAAAAGAGCAGCTGGAAGCTGGAATCACTATCAGGACAGGAGCTTCTTTGGGCCATGTATTTTATATACAATGTAGTAGAAAAAGAGAAAGTGTGGCCCTCATCTGGTGCCCAAAGGAGCTGCTCATCCTGGTACATGTACAGAGCTGTAGAGAGGCGCTACTAGACCTCCAATCACTGTATGCAAGTCACTAACACAGATGTTTTACAAATAAAATGTTTATGATAATTGGCTAGGTCATTGTCTGGGATATCGTATGTTGAAACCACACACAACATACAGTGCCCCAGGAAAGACCATTGTATGTTGAAAATGTTGTGTCCTTAGGCCATTGTACCTTAAGCAAACACTATACTGGCAAATGTTCCCTGTTGTGAGTATACAGAACTAAAAATGTACATAATTGCTATTGATTTCGGATCACAGAATAATATATCTGGTAACATGATTGTAGATATAGTCACATGATTAAATATTGTATCACTCATAGATTGTAAGCTCTTACGAGCAGGGTCCGTAGCCTCACTGTGTAATATCTGTCTTTTGTCTTTTGTAATTATACCCTCTACATTGTAAAGTGCTGCGGAATTTGTTGGCGCTATATAAATAAAGATATTATTATTATTATTATTATTATTATATCACTTTATCCATGGCATAGATGTCAAAAATGTTAAAATTTTCTGCCTAGACTCATCAAATCCGCCAAAAAAATACCCACATTTTCTGTTCATTGCATAACCTAGATCATATTGCATAAATTTAGAAATTAAAATTGGTAGATTATCTGTAATATGACTGACAATCATATAAATTATGCAACACCCATCAATTAAACGAATAAGTGGATTGCTGACGTGTAGAAAACTAAAGAAGCAACACATTCATTTTCTAATGGAGACGGGTGCAGCACCTTTAAAAAAGCAAATGACTCCAATAAGTGTTTATGAAATGATTTGATGATTCGTCACCGTTACTAGTCCTTCCTTGTTGGTTCCATGAACTAAACTCTGTGCTCTATGTAACTTAGTGTTTGAATACAGAGACTGAGCAGGGAGTTTCCTCCAATTTTTAGACTTGTTCAAAATGTTTGTTTGTTTTATTTTCTAAATCCTATTACCCCTACAAAAGAGGAACACAGAAACAGGAGACCCTTTGCCAGCAGACATAGGAAAGAAAATCTGAAGGCACATTTCGGTCCTGTTTCTGTTGCGGTTGACCTTTCATCTCAGATCCCCGCCTGGTTTAAATGTTCCATTATGAAATCCTGAAACTATGTTCTTTTTACAGAAGTGAATGGATTTCTCCCCAGTTTGCTTGCCAGACACAAAAAGTAAAGGGTGGGTGCACTTTGTGTAAAAGGGGTTATTTTCTGCAAGTTGTGACTGTTTGGAGACTTTGTTTATATAGAGTGAATGGTTTACGTTTAGTGTTAGAATGGAAGAAATCCTACGCTAACAGGACACAAATTACACAGCTATGTGTATTCAGAAAAAAAAACACAAAATGCAGTAAAAGACAAGTTAGTGATTAAATGAATAAGTGCTTAGATTGTCAGGATGAGTGTTATATATCTTTAGGCAAGGCCACTGCTGTTAAAGGCCCAGAAGAGTACTGTACTGCCGTACTGAACTGCTCCGCAGCCAAGTGATAATTCCCAAATCTATATTAGTGATTGGTAATGAGGGAAGCACAAAGCTTCCACACTGCATAGGAAAACGATCATATCTTCGGCGCTTTTCGTTTTTTAAAAGCGCCGAGGATACGATCGTTCCTGCGGCCCCATAGACGGGAAATAGGAAAGACGAGCTGCAGTCTACACAGCATGTCTTTTCTCCGCTCGTCTTTCGGCACCGTGACATTATATAACATGTTGTATAATACGCCGGCGCTTCTCATTTTCTTGCTCTTTCCATACAATACAACTGTCAGGAAAATGAGAAGCGTGACAAAAACCGCGGTCCTGCATCTCAGAAAAAACGGCCGCTTTCAGGCCGTTTTTTGTCCAATGCAGTGTAGACATAGCCTGAGGGCTTGTTCACACGACGTTTTGACGATCCACTTTTGGATCCGTTTTGCGCAAGCAAAGCGGATCCGCAAAACGGGATCTAAACAGTTGCTGTGATTAACATTGCTTTCAATGGCAAAAACGCATCGCCGTTCTCACGGGAGATCGCCGATGCACTTTTGAGGGCTCTCCTGCACTGCACTTTTCGGATCCGCTTTAAGAATTGACATGTCAATTCTTCTTGCGTTCTACAAGTGAACCCCTAGGGAAAAATGATCCACCTTTTGGCACCGTCCAAAAAACGCCCACACGTGGGTACGTATTGCCGGGTGAAAGGGATTCAAAAAGCGCGGGAGTGTGCGGCCCTGCCCTGCCCAGCCGGGCTCGGAGGGCTGAGCAGAGAGGGTGCAGCGCTGCTGCTGCCCGGGGGCTGTGGAGGGGCGGCCACGTTGTCGCCGGGGCGTGAAGTGTGTGGCGCTGCTGCTGCCGCCCGGGCTTGCACAGTCGAGCAAGAGTTTTACGGCACGCTGCTGCTTCCGGGGCTTGAGGGTGGGCGCTGGCTGTCCCCGGGGTGTGAGAGTGTGCGGCGCTGCTTGAGGTTTGTGGAGGTGCGGCGCTACTGCTGAGGCTGTGAGAGTGTGCGGCGCTACTGCTGTCGCCGGGGCTGTGAGAGTGTGCGGCGCTGCTGCTGCCGTCGGGCTTGGCACAGCCGAGCAGAGAGAGTGTACGGCACTGCTGCTGCCGCCGGGGCTGTGAGATTGTGTGGCGCTGCTGCTGCTGCTGAGGCTGTGAGAGTGTGCGGCGCTGCTGCTGCCGCCGGGGCTGTGAGAGTGTGCGGCGCTGCTTCTGCCGCCAGGTTCGGCACAGTCGAGCAGAGAGAGTGCGCGGCGCTGCCGCCGAGCTCGGCACAGCCGGGCAGATGATGAATGGGTAGGGAGATGATGAATGGGGAGAGAGGGAAAAGGAGAGAGGGAGAGGGAGAGAGAGAGAGAGAGAGAGAGAGAAAGAGAGAGAGAGAGAGAGATCCGTAAAACGCAAGTTTAAAGATTAGAAAACGGATCCAAAAAAAGTATCGGCTGTTGCGTTTTTTGGATCCGCCTTTTGGATGCAGTTATCACACCACAAAAACAGATCCGTATTACGGATCCAGAACGTCGTGTGAACAAGCCTTTAGACTTGCAGCATAATATGAACAGCATGACACATTGTTGCATAATTGGTGATCTTAGAGGTCTGACATAGAATATATGATTTGAGTATGATGCTTTTCCTTCTTACTGTAGTTCATGATCAGGACCACCTCTTGACATTAAGGGTATGTTCACATGGCTTAATTGCGGCGTGCATTACACGCCGCAATATGCCGGGTGTTTTGGGAGTCGCGCTGATCAGTGCGCAATTCACATGTCACATATCTCCCTGCGCGCACAATACGATCATATTGTACGTGCAGGGGGACGAGACGTAATCCATAGTTCTCTATGAGAGCTTTGGATAACCGTCATTGCGGTGCCCATCTCACCGCGTATTAAGTGCAAATGCGCAGCGAAATACGAGCCAAAAGTACGTCGTGTGAACATACCCTTAGACTGTGTCCACACAGCAGGTTAAAATTTTGATTTGAATATCTTGTTTGTAGTTTTGGGGGATGGTTCTATCCGCGGTTTATGGATTCGCCCTTCCCTCTCAACCACTGACATGTTCATGTTCTGCCCGAAAACTGGGTGGAAGAATGAACATGTTCTAAGTTTTTAGGAACGCCGGTGGTGTCAACAACCGTCCATCAGAAAATCTGTGCAGTGTGGACTGCTGTACGGATTTTCTATTTCAATCAATGTAAAAGGTTAACAGTCAGTTTACAGATGGTTTTCAAATTCGGAAATTGTCTGTAAAACCGACTGAAAACCCGCCGTGGGGACATACCCTTATGTGTAACTGGAAGATTGTGCAGGTATGAACTCACCCTTCATTGTAATTGACATCTGTGAGCTGGATCACAAATAAGATACTGATGCCAGTCAGTTATAAGTATTACTTGTTGTACTCGTTACATCATAAAGAAGCCAACAGTCCAAGAGAGAGAAAGACAAATTTTAGTATTTACAGTTATCGTATCAATTATATCATTGTGTTAGTTCTGTAAATTTAGGGCGACATGTATGATTTTTTATGCCATTTTTTTGTGCACATTAGTAGTGTAGAATGCACCTGAATTTATGAACCTGTTCTACTTCGGGTCATAGATTTAGTGCTTTCTATCTCCAAAACGTCAATTCAGGCTCAGTTAAACCACTTATAACTTGGTCTGCTTGTTCCAGCAGTAATGCACCTAGTTTTGCTGTAAAAATGTGTAGAATCATACGGTTGTGGCGTGACGCGCCTCCAGAGCGCCCCCACATCTTAGGCAAATTACAAAGTGGCAGCAGTGGCGCATAAGGCACCTAATTTTGGAATGTGTCTGCTAATGCATTGAGAGAACAGCAGTTTTTGGGCTGACAGTACACTAGAATACTGGCGTAACCCCGTACATGTTGCCCCTAATGTCTCGCATTATTTTTTGCCCCCAAAAAGCAGCTTGGACTTCGTTTCTTGATAGGTCGTATTTTTTCACATACAGAGGACAGACACGCAAAAAACTGCAGATTTTTTCCTGTAGAAGAGTCGTCGGCCTCCCGTGTATATTGCCTGTACCAGTAGTGGCTATTCCCGGACTGCTGGCGTTGTGAAGCATGGAGCCTGGGCAAAGAGGAGGTAGGAGATCAGCGGCCACATGTTCAAGATGGCGGATTCCTCTCCACTATGCAGGAGATGGATGCGCTGAAATTAATCTTTCCGTGCCTCTAGTGAGTTGTACTGTCCCTCGCAGGGACCTTTAAAAATAAAAGTCCTGGTGCAGGTTTAAAGGAAACACAGGATTTTAACAGGGTTGTTAAGTTTTATAAATCACAGAATCCAGAATTCAAGTAGCTAGCAGCTGTTCAGCATCCCGGCTATGTCCCCCAGCCAAACTGTGTGTGACAGCCTTAACGGACTTGGGAGTGGAGTATTGCGAGCAGGACTATCAGTGCTCAACATTAGGCAAGACCTTATGGTTGTGGGGTCTTTAAACTGAGATTCTTTCGGGGGTGTATGCTGTCTTTTGAGGGGTCTTCTGTCTTGTAATATTCTATTTTCTACAGGTATAGCTGTAGAAACATTAGGAAATTCTAGGTTGTTGTACATTTTCAAGGCGAGGTTCCGGACAGGGACACCCTTATTATGGTGAATCTCCTGTATTGAATAGGGTAGGGATAGATTAGGACTCCTCTAAGGTCATCCATAGTGAGCTCTTCTGCCCCTTCTTCTTTTGATCCACTTTGACAACCAGGAGGTGGACTAACCTCGTTAAGGATAAATGCTGTGTGAGAATTGTGGTTTCGTTTTTTTTTTAAATTATGTACTAAAAGTTAATTTTTTTGAAATTTTCCTTTACTTATTTTATCACCTGTCACTGCTCAGACCATATGCCGCATACGATCAAATTGGTCTGCAAGGGTTGTCCCAAAGGAACCCTTTTTAAAAGATAGACAAAAAAGCCCATAAACAGTTTCCCCTAAGAAAAGCGACTAAGGAATAAATTACGGGAACCCCTGTCCTATGGTCGAAAACCAAAAAACTTTTTGGTTCAGATGGTGTCAAGCGTGGTGGGGGCAAACAGGGGGAAAAGTACACAGACAAATGCTTCTACCTCCATCAAGTAGGGGGGGGGAGTGCCCATGGTTTGGGGAGCATATGTTGCCGCTGTGGGACTACATTCATTTAGGAACCATGAATCCAACATGTATTGTGAAAAACTGAGGAAGCTGACCGCTTCTGAAAGGGGCTCCCAGAAAGTATTAAACATGATAAAATCCCAAACACCCCCCCAAGATGACCATTGCCTTGCAAAGAAAATGAGGGAAAAAGGTTTGCGGGACTGGCCAAGCAACCAAAACCCCTATTGTGCATCTGTGGGACATCCTTAATTGGAAGGTGGAGGAGTGCAAGGTCTCTAACATCCACCAGCTCCATGATATTGTCATGGAAGAGTGGAAAAGGATTTCAGTGGCCACCTGGGAAGTTCCAGTGAACTCCATGTCTAAGAGAGTTAAGACTGTGCTGGAAAATAATGGGGGCCACACAAAATATTGAAACTGTGGGCACAATTTGTCCATTTTCACTTAGAGGTGTACTCACCTTTGTTACCCTGGTTTTTGACATTAAAGGCTGGGGGTTTCATTTTTTTGAGGTACACCAAAAATTACACTTTATACAAGCAGTACATGACTACTTTACTGTATGAAAGTGTCATATTTTTCTTTTTTTTCCCCCCATAAAAAAAAAATTACACAATTTTTTACAAAATGAAAAGGGGTTTGTCTCATTTATGTAAAAGATTTTATTGTATGCCCCACTTGGACTCTCAAAGTTTAGCTTGGGGGATCGCTGTCCCTGGTAGAATGGTTAACGGCACACCAACATAAGTCACTCTGACACCAGGGCAGTAGTTTTAAATTATCCTCAGCCAGCTTTATTCTTCAGGCATATGAGAAGTACAGCAAACAAAAATAGAAACAAAAACCCTCAACCGTCTGGCCCCTGCATAAACACATAAAACCAAAAAAAAAGGGTTTTTTCTCCTTCTGGAAACACTAACTTTGTATATTATATTGCTTTTTCCCCAAAACTACAAAAAGGGTTCGGGTCAACCCCTTCCAGTCAACAGAAAAAATTTTGTATGAACCGGTCCAGCTTGAATCAGACGAATATAGGCGAATGCAGCCCGGGGCCTCAAAAAAAGCTGTAGTTAAAAATTCCAATCATATTAAAAAAGCTTACATACTTGTATCATGTGAGACCCCCCAGAGTGAAGCGGTTGAGCTACACTGGCGACGGTTCGGGCATGTGCCCCTTTTCTCATGTCATTCCCCCGGTTGTTTTCCCGCCTTATGGGCGTGTTAAAAAATAACAAAAACATTAAAAACCAAAATCCCCTGTAAAATTATTTTGTTGACACAAAAAAATATCGCAAAAGTTAAAAAAAAATTTAATAAACATTTTTTTTAAAAGGCCTTTTGGCCCCCCATGACTGGCCCTTGAATCGAAAGGCCACCCACCCCCAACCTAAGCCAATTCCAAAAAACCCCACCCATCATAGCTAATGGCAATCTCAAGCAAATACTGACAGTGTCAGTAACATAGGCCACGACACCAAATCTGGTTTTTTCCCCTCCCCAAAACCCGGGGTCCTCGGGCAATCCTCCCTGGTTTTCTTGTTGGAAATCACAGTGGCAGAAAAAAGCCCCCATTTTAAAGCTGCTCTGCCACATATCCCCCCCCCTCTGATAAAGGCCATAAGTCTTTTCACCCTGTACTGACCTCCCTCTGGGGTCAAACCCCCTGCAAAAGGCAATCTTCTCATCCCATTCTTGTTGCTCTCGAATTCCCTGGGGAAACACCATACTTTTCTCAGGGAATTCACTTCCCCTCACCTATTCCCTAAGGTGCCGTTTACATTGTACAGGATAAATACTGGTCAGTTTATCCAACTGGTATTTGTACTGTTTTCGTCCCGGCAGACCCCGCTGGGGGAGGCTTTTTCCGGGGTTCCCCAAGAAAAGCCTTCCCGCTTCACCTAGACATGTTCATCTTCCGTCCGAGAACCGGTCGGAAGAATGAACATGTTCTGTTTTTTGGACCGGCAAATCCATGCAGTGGGGAACGCTGCACGGATTTTCCATTAAGGTCCGTGTAAAAGTTTTTCAGCCGGTTTGCAGCCGGTTTTCAAAACCGAAAACTGTCGAAAAAACGTGAAAAAACATGCCTGGGACAAGGCCTAACATTGGGAAAACAGCTCCAAAATTTTCTGCGGGAGCACTGGAGCTCCTACACCCACATTTACCACCTTTTCCCCCTTTTTTATATGTTCTAAGGCAACAACTCCTCATAAAAGGCCCCCTACCCCTCACTCCCATCCCAAAGTGCAAGTTGGAGCATGAGCATTGTGCAGTTTTATATTCAGTTCCCCTACTATGTTCCCATTTTATTCCAGCTTTCTCAATTTTTGCAAGCTCTCCCTAGTCTTCCAATTATAAAACCCTTTTATACTTTTACGGTTCCGACAACATCCAACACCCAAATTTATGCACGAAACATTGACTCCTGAATAGTAGCCAGAAACAACTTTGCCCACAAACCACTAAAAGTGTTAAGTTTCCACAGTTGCTCACTACCTGATAAAATTCCTTTGGAATTCCCTTTTAAATTTTTGACACTCCTAAAATATTTTTCCACATTTCCCCCTCTCATTTCAGTTTTCAAAGCCAGCTGGCCAGTCACATTGATAGCTGCCCGCCCACGCCCCTTTTTCAAAAAAGAGTAGCAGCCACATTTTTCAACAAACTTTTTATTTAAATTGCCATGCTTTACTTACAATGCATTCCCCAATGGCCACGGGAAATTTTTCCTGGTCCTGCCCTGAATTTGACATTTTAAAACAAATCTCTCATGCCAAAAGGGAAGTCTTCACACCCACACTTTGTTTATAAAATGATGCTGTTCCCATCCTCACATTTAAACTGATCTGGCTGGCAGGCACAAGACGGACAGTTCATTTAATCATTTTTTTTATCTAGGCGGGGGCCGGACTGGGAATAAAAATAAACCCGGCCAAAGCCCCCACCAGCCCACATACAATACCACTTACAAAATTCCCCTTTGTTCACACCTCCCAAAATTTAAAAATAAACACACCAGAAGGGTTTTCACACGGACTTTTTGTGCATTTATGTGTTTTTGGTGCTTTTTTTTCAGAAAGGCAGAGCATTAATGCTGTGCTTTTCTGCACAAAAAAAAAAAAAAAAACCACAAAAAATCCCAAAAAACCGCTCCGTGTGAGACTCCCTAAAACAAGCAAAAAAGAAAGGGGTGAGAGAAACCCCCATCCCCAGGTCGGTGGGGCACTTTTTTTACAACCCGGGACAAGCCCCACTGACACTCCTAAGCACCAACATAACCACAACCCCCCAACCCACATCCCCATAGTCGGGCCCACCATCACATAATACAGCACTGACCAACACGAAGAAGCTTACCCCGACACAGGGACTCAAAAGGAGACATCATCTGATGGGATTTGTTCTCTTCTCCTTTTTTTTTTCTGGCCCAAACCCCATGCATCTTCTCTGATGATCTTTCCCTTCCATTTCTTTCTCTGTCCGTACGCATGCATGTCTTTTTCTATTTGGGCCACTACTCGTCCCCGAGAATTTACCCCCAAATAATCTTAACTCCTCTCTTTCCAGCAATTTCCTTCAATTCCCCAACGCGTATGTTAACCCGGGAAAAATAAAAATTAAAAAATGTCGAAAAAAAAAAAATGAAATTTTACCCTCATTAGCTGGTAAAAAGGGCCTTCCTCCATTAATTTGGAGGGGAGAAGGGCCTCCCCAGTAATACCAGGGGTTTGCTGGACTGTCCCCAGTAATCACCAGTAGGGCCAGGGGCAGTAATTACATCAGAGCCAGTAAGAGGCAAGGGAGGGGAGTCTATACCTGGGAGGGCATAAAAATTTAAGGCAGGGGGATCTATAGCCAGGCAGGGCATTTATAGGGTAGGCAGGGGGCAGTCTAAGCCAGGCAGGGCAATTTTTTTTTTTTTAATAGGCAGGGGCGTCTATAGCCAGGCAGGGGGAGTCTATAGGGGCGGACCAGGGGGGTATAAGAGGGCCAGGGGGAGGCCGGGGGGGGTATAGAGAGGCCAGGCAGGGCCCGGGGGGGATACAGAGGGCCAGGCAGGGCCAGGGGGGGAACAGAGGGCCAGCAGGGCCCGGGGGTATACAGAGGGGGAGGCAGGGGCCGGGGGGTATGAGGGGCCAAACAGGGCCAGGGGGGTATAGAAGGGCCCCGGGAGGGCCAGGGGGGTATACAGAGGCCAGGGAGGCCCCGGGGGGATATAGCGCCAGGCAGGGGCCGGGGGGGTATACAAGGGGCCAGGGGGGGATAAGAGGGGCCCGGCAGGCCAGAGGGGATAAGAGGGCCAGGGAGGGCAGGGGGTATACAGAGGGCCAGGGAGGGCCAGGGGGGGATATAGCGCCAGGCAGGGCAGGGGTTTCAAGCGCCCGGCAGGGCCCGGGTATACAGAGGGCCGGGGGATACAGAGGGCCAGGAGGGCCAGGGGGGGAATGCGCCAGGCGGCCAGGGGGGGATATAGCCAGGGGGGGCAGTAAGTAGTTTTAAAAAAAAATAAAGAACTTACTTACCCCGATGTTTTCCCTCCTCTTTTCCAAGTCGCCGGAGGGGCCCCCTCACTCCCCGTGCGGGCCCCCGGGGAAAAGGCCGGCGATACGTCTACATCGCGCGCCGCCCCCCGGGGCCTCCTGGACTGAACAGACGGGGTCAATAGATCCCAGATTTTCAGCCTCGGCGCGCCTGCACCCCCCCCCCCCGGTGCAGGCGGGGCCATGATGGTGCATGGTTGGGGGGTGACCCGGCCTGCAGCGAGGGGGGCCCCTCGGGCCCCTGTGCGTGCGCCGGACTCGGCGCCCGCCGAGGGGGGGGGGGAAAACACCGGCCCCCTTGGGGGGCGCCCCCAAGCCGGCCCCGCGGCCCGGGCCCCAGCGGCCCCCGGGCAAGTGCCCGGGTTTTCCCTATGGCCAGTCCCCGGGCCTGATCTAGGTTCTCCATGCAGCATGCATCTCACATGGGCTGGCATACCCCCTTTTTTGACAGCTCCTCACTCATTTCGGAAGTAATCCAAATTTTGGTTTTTCCTTTTCCCCCTTTCAGGGAAAAAGAATTTTCGTGTTCACACTAGAACATATAAACACCTTTCTAGGCTCAACAGGAGCGGAACATAACTGGTAGTTATCCACCAAATTAGCTGCACCAAATCGTAGAGTAGCACTACCCCAGGTTGAATACACAGCACCTACACTGCTTGTGCCGTTCTCCTCTATGACCTCCAGGAGAGCACCTGAGCTGCTCTCATTTACTATAAATGCAGCACCTCTAGCCGCTTGTTCACACATGGTAGCAACTGAAGCTAACTTTGTGACAAAGCAAATCTACCACTGCTTGGGCTGTGTGACATAGCTATTGAATACAGGTACATTTTTCCAATTATTGGCACGTTCAAGGGCCAAAATTTGCACGTATGCCTGAACATTTTGCCCTCAGACTCTGCAAGTTAATTTTTCGCAGTCCGACCACTCTCCTGGATCTTTCCCTGGCTTAACAACATCTTTGGGGCCCCGTTTTTAAGACCCCCCGGGGTTTTTACTACATCCTGGGCTTAAATGGGAGCCCAACACAGGTATCAAATGTAATGGAACAGTCCCTTACCATGTCCCAAAACGGTCCCACACCGGGAGATGCCCCGGGTCCTCTGGGGCCCAAAAGCTGAATCTTTTATTGCTGACAATCCATTTCAGCCAAGGGTAGGACTCTACCCATCTGAAACTTAATACAACATACGGATGCTGACTGCATCAGGTCCCACTTATCACTAGCACCAGGGGCTTAAAAGAAGCCTGCCAGTGAGTATTTGAATTTGATTAAGACTAAATAATTTTGTAAGCTATGATCTGGGGCCTGAATTTAGGATTTTTATCTGTGGCATAATTGTACTAAGGGCTTTGGGCTAGGGTCTGTATTAATTTAAAGGTCTGATGACTAAATTTATTTGTGTTTTTTAAAAGGCGGAATGGTTGCAGAACAAATGGGCAAAAAAATTGCCAATTTTAAAGGTCTGCAATTATAAGGAGAAGTCGTCATGAAGGTCTGAGCTGACCTTCGCAATGAATAACAAATGAACAATACAATGAAGGGTTTAGAACGGCTATTTTATGGAGAAAACACATATTTACTGAAACAGACATGTTAGGAGATGCCAGAAGTGCTTTATAATTTTGCCTGTGACTGTGTTTGGTATGTACAAAAGCTTTTATATAGTTTGCATTGGATGGTACTCTCCAAAAATCTAAGCATGTACGTCCTTGGTTACCATTAGCAAAGTGCTATGGTTTGTGAGAAAAGGGCTGCTTTATGTGTGCTTAGCAACCGTGATTGAGCCCAGGTCACATTACACCCAGCTAAAGCATTACTGGCTGTCGGCAGAGTGGCATGTCCTGCCCAGGTCGCAGAAGGGAATGCACAGGGTATGTCGATGTAGTGTAGAGGTCGCAGACGGGAGCGTGGAGGGAGGAGGAGACAGTAGAGAGAATGGAGACGAGAAGTGAAGATCACACTTGCATGCATACTGTGCAGTAGCTCCCACAGGTTAACTCTCATGTCGCAGCTCCCTGCACTAAATCTATTAATAGAGAACACAAGGACTGTACTATCCAGCATCCCATCGTTACGGATATCAGCTGCCATACACTGTGCAGTAGTTAATACCCCAATTTAACTAAAATGTTTCTGAAAACAAAACAATGGGACACTTAAAGATAAAAAAAGTTATTTAAAGAGAAACCTGCTACATAAATACCTGCTACAAATAGCTACATAACATAATGTTACTTCATATTGATATAAATGTGAAAAGTTGTATCAAATGCTCCTCAAGCTAATACAGTTAAAGGGGTTGTCTCACTACATTGATTCAACTTGTTTTCTTGGTTTCATTTTTGAATTTAGGGCCGTGTTTACTGGCATTTACTGGCCTACAGTGACAAGCTGCTGAGGACACCAGATCTGTAGCTATAGCGACCAGCACTGGTAGCCTTTCAGGAGAGATCCAACAGGTCTGTAGCTATAGCGACCTGAGGAGTTGATGCAGCCCATACAAGAGGGGATATCTAGGAATAGGTAGAACACTGTTAATGGACACATATTGCAAGGTTATGTATTTTTGCAAGATCTTTAACCTAAAAATCAATCCTTAGATTTTTCATTCCTTTGGTGTAGATCGACCTAAAATTTGAGAGGACCACACTTGAAGACTATTTGCCAATTCACTGCAATAGTGGTAGTTAGAGAGATTTTTATATTTTAACACTGATTTTAACCCAAAGAAATAGGAACAGAAATTAAAGGGGTTTAGCCACGATCTTATTTCATACCTCCGGCATCCAGCTGTTCAGCTCTGTGTGCTCAGAAGGGGGCGTGTGTGATTTGTTTGAATTGCATATCATATGACCCAGCAGGATGACATCACCATGCCTTTTCTCTCTCTAGTGAAAGAAATTTCCGTTTATGTATACATTTGTAAGTAGCTACACTGTAGCTCAGGGTTAACATTTTTGCTTTACAGCACAAAGGTCCTTGGTTCAAATCCCTGCAGGAACTTAACCTGTGGATTTTTTTTTCCTCCTTATCAATACACATACCTGATTGAGGTTTCTTTTTTTATTTGCACTGTTTGACTTATTACTAATTAGTCCAAAGGACAGGAGTAGAATGACAGCACCTGGGGTTTGAACACTCAGTAGCTGCTTGAGAGGAGATGTGATGTCTGAGCAAGTGCGGCAAGACTGAGGATCTCTCAGCCCTGGTTGTATCCCCTGGAGACAAGCTGTAGACAATGGATCACTAAAGAAGCAGCTAAATCAAAAACGGTGCAGAATTTTTAATAATGATGAATGGTGAAAATGTTTATCATTTAATTTTCAAACAATTTAACTTCGTGGCAAAACCCTTTTAAGCTCATCTTAAGAAATTAAGGGCCACATGTATGAAAACTGTATAGGTCTAAGTCTAAGACTTTCCTTGTTGCCCATAGCAACCAGAGTCCTCCTTTCATTTCATATAGTGCTCTGAACAAAATGAAAGGGGCGCTCTGATTGGTTGCTATGGGCAACATAGAAAGGCTTAGACCAAGACAATTTTCATACATGAAACACCAACTTTTTGTGTTTTTTTTTATTTTTTAATTCAGATACATAGTGGTGTTTTTTTCATTACACCCCAAAAGCAAGTATATAGCAGGAAAATAAATATGTTTTTCTAAATTACATGGTGTTAAGTTGAATATGGCATGTACATTTATAAAATCTGCGTATTCTGTAATAAGTAAATAATCTTAAATTGGTTTGTGTAAACTAGTTAAAACATTGCACAATTTTGTTCTAAATTTAGTACAAGTGGCTTATTTATTTGTTTTGCTACCTTTTTTTTTTACTTGGCCTGAAAACCAAATCTAAATAACATGAGATCATTCAGATTTGCTTTTGATTATTATTTAATTCATTAACAGTATTCCTTTTATATTCTAAAGTAGAACTGTGATTGGGTGTTACCTGGATGGATGGAGAGTATGACTGTCTGGAACGACTAACATATAAATATACCTTTCACAGAAATCACATTATAGATAAGTACAGACTGCTGGTGTGTCCATATCCGGAAAGTTCCTGTAACGTAGCTGGAAATTACACTTTTGCCTAAATGGAATTAAGGTGGCATTATCCAAAAAGGTTGAAAGTACAAAGTTTGACAGATATCTCTACTTCAAAAATGTCTCTAGCAATAAAATACAATGGATAATTGGGACATTTTAGTATTCCAAAAATACTTTAGTATTACAAAAATACTCCTTGGAATATTTTCTGTTAACTATTTGATAAATTTAATTTTCAAAAATAGTGCTTTCCATCATGACTGAATCCAAGTTTCATCTCTGTCTGACTATTGAAGGCTATTAATATTCAAAAGAGAAAATTGAGAAATGTTGAGAAGAAATCAAACTGAATTGTCAGTACAATAATCTGTACTATCCATTACATACTAGAAACATCTTGTTTAATGCCCTCTACTCCTTTAAGCTGTAAACTAAGATGAGCAAAGCTCTCCTTCCTACTGTATCCTGTTGATAAAGTTATACTTATGTAATTGCTGTATTAAGCTGTTATTCAAAGGAAGGAAGATGTTAGTTTGATATAACACCTATCCAGAAAAATAAGAAACCCTTAGATGGGAAACTGTCAGGGGATTTTTGCTGTCCTATCTGAAAGCAGGATGTGTTAGAAGGAGAGAAGCTGAGTTCTGTGATATATAGTCTTATATGATTTGGAGCCCGATTTCTAAGTAGAAGTCAAAATCCTTTCCCTTAAAAGAAATCTATTGCCTTTTTTTAATTTTACTAATTAAAATAAGATCCTTACTCTTTAGTGTAACCTTGCCTGTGCTGAAAAGTTGTGCTGAGTAGATTGCTGAAAAGTTTTCTTTACTGAACAAGAAGTATCAGACTATATTTAGGCTTAATGGCCAAAGTGAAAACTGCAGGACTTCAGGCTTTTTTAAAACTATTGATAGTGATATGGAAAATTAAAAAAATAACTAAAAATGATTTAAAAAATGTGTTTAACATAAAAACAAAAGGTCATTTTCTGATGACACATTTACTTTAAGAGACAGTGGAATTCCTGCTTGCCCCACAGACATACAGTGATTGACAGCTTTCCGTTCATTAGTGTGTGCACAGAGCAAACTGTCAATCACTGTATGTGGTAAGCAGAACTTTCATTTTCTGTCTCAGCTTTATTTCTGATTTTTACTCATAAATCCACCTCCAAATCATATAATCCTAAATATCCCAAAATTCAGCTTTTCTCCCTCAGATACACCATAAACCACTTGACCGGTTCCCTTGAAAGTGGTACTCTCACCACATTGATTAACTTTAAACATGTAGGGAAAGGTCAATAAAAATTATTACCATATACATTGGTGTTCTGATTTTGCTTCCTTTTAGAGCTTGAGCAGTTGTTATCTTCTCCTTGTGTACAGAAGCTTTTCTAGGTTACCGACCATTTCTCTCTTCTCTATCAGACTCTATAGCCTTGGTTGGGATGGTCGGGCTGGTGACATCAGTCTTATTTTGTAAGAGCTGTATACATACCACAGGCTGCATGCAGTCTAGACTGAGCACTGATCTCTTCTCCTCTCACAGCTGGAGATTTGTTACAGTTGAATCCAGCTTTCTATGAATGGCACAGATCTCCCTTGTATGCAGGAGAGGCAGAGATCGACACACAATTGTGTTGTTTTCTGATTGTAGAAGCCCTAATTCTGTTTCTTCAGGCTGTTCAGAGTGAAAATGTGCCGGTCCCTTACTTTGAGTGAAAGGCAGGAATGCAAGCTCCGTGAATACAGCCGACCGGGGGCCGAACAGAATGTAAATGAGCTCTCAACTAGTGAAAAAGGAGGAGTGATCCGACCAGGACTAGATATCAGTGTAAACAGATACAGAAGATAAGGAAAACTGTGAATACAAGACAGCTTTGCTAATGACATCTAATTGCAAAGTTACTTGTTTTCACTGTCCCCTTATTCTGAAGACCATTTATTGAAATGATACAGCCCCTTTAACCCTTTAGAGCTCTGTAGTTTTCTGTCCTGTTCTTAAAAGCTCTCCATTAGCAATGTTCCTATAACAGGCTCAACTAGGAATAACAGAGCTTAATGGCAGTCACTGCTATAGAACCACCCACAGCCTGAATAGAAAGTGGTATCGTGATTTTGGCTGTGAAGAACAGGCTCCTTTAAGTTTTGTCATACAAAAGAATTAATATTTCCCTGCAGTTGTTCCTAAGTTCATTTATTGAAATTGTGACACATTTTTAGGCAGAGCTGATGAATAATTTCATATATAAAAATAATGTACATGAACTATTTTATTGAGCACAGTACATAAACATTCACAGTGCAGGGAGAAAAGTGAGCATATGTTAAATCTCAGTGCTAATGACTTCAACGAGAGCTAGTTGGCAAAAACTGATGGGAGATTGGATTGAATATTTGGTTTCACATGTGTGTTGCCTAATAAATAAAGTCACACAAAGACTGTTTACTGACAAATCTGTTCTTTTTAGAAAATATGTTTACACTAAACCTTGCCTCGATACAAGCAGCTTTCAAAAAACACCGAACAGTGTTTTTTGTTAAACAGTTTTTATCCATGCTATGACCAACAGGAATATTACATACATAGCAACAAAAATTCTTACATACAAAATGTTGCTATTATATTCCACCGATTTTATTTTCTCGACAGCATTCGAAGACTCCTAAGTAGCAGAAGGGTCTCTTTGAATCGGAAGAAAGTTGGCAGAATAGAATCCTTGTTGTGCTGTTTAGTTCTAACAGATGAAAGCTTAATATGTATGCAAGCATTCCCCACAGTCATTTTTTTCAAAAATAACAGAATTATATTGGTAGCATCAAGACAGAAGATGGATACAAAAATATTTTACACCTGACTGGTGTGTCTCTCCAGCCTCAGTTATGATAATTTTGAATAAAACTTATAACACTAGTTTTTACTCTCCCCTATCTAGGCATTTCAAATCCCCTACAAGCCTTCCGACATCTCCTCACAAGCAATGTAAATCTGGATCCAGTCTGGCTGTTGAGTTCCCACCTTTCACACTTTTTTTTTTATAGTAAAAAGTTAGGAAAGAAGCTTCTGCTGTCAAAAAAGCATTTCAGCCAGTTTTAGGTTTGCCCAAGATGCGTTCCAGAATGCATCTGAGAAAAAGTTCTGCAGACAGATGAGTGTAACTTTTTGGCACAATTGCACAGTGCTAAGAACACGGCACACCAAAATCATATCCTAACTGTGAAGCATGGTGGAAGGGGAACTTGGAAACCTTACACTCATTGAGGTAACACTGAATTCAAAGGTATATCATTACATTTCACAAGCGAATACAAGGACAGCAAATTATGATGTTAGCCTGAAAAGATGTTGGATGACCCAACATTATTGATGTAGAAACACCAACTCAACAAAGAATGGTAGAAAAAGAAGAATTGTACTTATCAATGACAAGGTTCAGTGGCTTGAAGGTAGGCAGAGGAGAGGATGAGTGCAGTAGTCATCACGGTGGCAGCAAGTTTCTCATACACGTCCGGGACCAAAGCAGTAAAGAGGGGGACCTGTGGACAGGGCCGCCGATAGGGCAGTACAACCGGTACTGCTGTTACCGGGCCTCCGGGCGGTCTGTGAAGCCAGGGGGGGCCGTCGCCGCTGGCAAGCTCCGCCCCTTGCTTCACAGAGGCTCTCTCTTAATTGTATGCACGTCCGTGCGACACGCATGCAATTAAGATGTACGGAGGAGCAGGGAGAGCTGTGTGCTCCCTGCCCCTGCCGTACCTAGTGGGCCGGCGGCGCGATGCGAGTGACGTCATCGCGCCGCCTGCCGAGCTTCCTGTCCTCAGCGCCAAGCCTAAAGAAGCAGGCTTGGGGCCGGGAGCGGACGGAGACGCCAGGGGAGCGCGGCAAGGTAAGTAATAAGCTACGGGGGGCCCTAACATTAAAGGAGGCGTTGGCCCTGCACTAAAGGAAGGATGGGGGCCCTGCAATAAAGGAAGGATGGGGGCCCTGCAATAAAGGAAGGATGCGGGCCCTGCAATAAAGGAAGGATGGGGGCCCTGCAACTAAAGGAAGGATGGGGGCCCTGCAACTAAAGGAAGCATGGGGCCCAAGCAACTAACGGACGGATGGGGGCCCTGCAACTAAAGGAAGGATGGGGGCCCTGCACTAAAGGAAGGATGGGGGCCCTGCAACTAAAGGAAGGATGGGGGCCCTGCACTAAAGGAAGGATGGGGGCCCTGCAAATAAAGGATGGGGGCCCTGCACTAAAGGAAGTATGGGGGCCCTTCACTAAAGGAAGGATGGGGGCCCTACACTAAAGGAAGAATGGGTGCCCTACAATAAAGGAAGAATGGGGGCCCTGCACTTAAGGAAGGATGGGGGCCCTGCAACTAAAGGATGGGGGTCCTACAACTAAAGGAGGCCCTGAGCTGCTACACTGGGCCCTAAGCTACCTACGTCTCCCTAAGCTACTTAGCTACTGCCCAGGGGCCTCATTTTACCTATATATTGACTGGGGGGCCCATAACTATGGGGGGTAATTATTACCATTTGGGCCATTATAGATGGGGAGTTTGTACATGGGGGGAGGGAGCACTCAGTTGGGAAAATGATAAAAAAAAAAAAGTGAGGAGTCTCTGGTGTTTTTGTTGTAAATTCTACAGGGACGAGTGGTGGATGGAGCAAGTCATCATGGAGGTCTGGACTGAATAGAGAAGAAAAGAGAAAGTGAACGACTCCTCAGACAAGACGCCACCTGTGAGGCCCTAAATGTAAGTAAACTATTTGTAAAAAGCACCTGTGTACCTGGTATCTACCAATATAGGGTCACTGTGTGGAGGAAATGTTGGTCTTGATGTAATGGTTTATATTCAGTAACAGTGTGGTGGTATTATTCAGTATTGTGATGTTGGAGATATGTGGTGGTGATATGGCGGTATAATTAGGTGCTTGTATATTGTTGTATTGTGATATTGGTCTTGGTTTACACTATGGTGGTGCTAGACAGTATATGGTAGTGATAGGTGGCGGTATTATTTAGTATTTGTATATTGTTGCTTGGCAATATTGGTCTGGGTATACTGGTTTGGTCAGTAACATTATAGAGGTGGTATTTGCTGGACCTTGTATATGAACTGACCCACAGAATACAGATTAACTGTACCTTGTATAATCCAGCAAGAACTAAATCCAAAAACAATGGCACAATTGCATTTTTTTTTTCTTGTGACCCCAGAAATAATTTTTTCTTTTTCCGTGGTGGTGATGGTTGTGAGTCGGGAGATGGGTGGGGCTCTGTCGGGATGGCTGGGGATGGAGGGTGTGGCGGGGGGTTGGGTCGGCCGGAGCGCTGAGCCAGGGATGGAAGGGAGGGGGGGCCCAGACGCTCCAGCTGTATGGGGCCCCAAAATTTCTGATAGCGGCCCTGCCTGTGGATGATGGCGGTATTATCCCCTGGGCACAATCTGCTGGTAGTACTCTCCGTCCTTGTGGTGGTGTCGTGAGTAGTGTTGAGTGAACCGTTAGAGAAAAGGTTCGTTTGAGTCGAACTTTACGTATTTTTCAAACTCGAGCAGAACCAAGCTTTTTACGGTAGTTCGTGTGAAGCTCGCGTTTGACACATGCGTTCGGCACACCATTTCTTTCTTTCACTTTGCTTCTTCCTGTACTTTTGGTGCCATCCAGTCAGTGCAGACAATATAGAAGTGTCCAAAAACATCACCAGTGAGGGTGTAGGGATTTCATTGGCTACTGAAATCACATGACCCTGTTCTATGTATTACACTGTATTTCCTGTCGAACGCCATTTCGACTTTACTCTCTGTACTGAACACACTGCTTGAATGCATGCAGGCACTCCATTTCACAGTGATTTTAGAAAGGAAAAGCTGCTAGTTAGATTAATTAAGCGGTGGGTGACACATCTTCAGTCTGAGTACCCAAAAGTGCATGTCTGCTTGGGTGTACAGCCAGTGGAGAAGACACAGTTAGCACCATTGCACATTATAGGGATTTAACAACAGTAGTGATTTGCTGTTTTGCTGCCAGGGTTCTTCCATAACACCCCATTCAACAGATACTCCAGTGCAAAAATTATATTTCTAATCCTATTTGCAAAATATAGGGATTCTACAACAGTTGTGATGTGCTGTTTTGCTGCCAGGGCTCTTCCATTAGACCTAGTTCAACAGATATTGCATTGAAAAACATCTATTTCTATTCCTATTTGCAAAATATAGGGATTCATACAACAGTTGTAAATTTGCTGTTTTGTGCCAGGGTCCTTCCATAAGACCCCGTTCACAGTTATTCCATTGAAAAAATTCTATTTATAATCCTATTTGAAAAAATATAGGGATTCTACAATAGTTGTGATTGGCTGTTTTGCTGCCCTGGTCCTTCCATAAGACCCCGTTCAACAGATTTTCCATTGAAAAAAATGTATTTCTAATTCTTTAAACATGTTTATTGATATTGACATGTACAGATATGAAAATCAATATAATCAAAAGAGTAATTCAAAACGGTTACTCAAAGGATGGTAGAACTATTCGATATCTTTCAGGTAGAAATCTGTACATGTTCAATGAGCATGAGAAGCTTTTAAAAACAAAAAACAGAAAACAACTAACCGAGGTTATATTATGAGCAAATTTTGGGTAGAAGAAACATTAAATCAATTAATACGGGTGTTATAAACCTTCAGGTGAGTAATACCTGGAGGAAATCCAAGTATCCCATAGAGAGCGTTTTTTTGTAGAGTAAAAGGGGGATCAATAACCTTAGTTCACAGGCGCAGCTAAAATTTATTGGGGATAACCTCCATAATAGAAGGGGCCTTAGGGTCCTTCCAGTGATATGCTATAGCTGTTCTAGCGGCAATTATATATGTAAAAAGAAACTGTTCTGTGAACAGGCGGTATCTCATTTAAAATTTATATCTAAGAGTGCTAATTCTGGGGAAAGCTGTAAAGTGATCCCAATTACTTCCTGTAATAAGAGGCCAAGGGTTTTCCAAAACTTTTTAATTATTGGGCAACCACCAGACATGAAGCATGGTTCCTTGCTGCCCACATCTTTTCCAACAAAAAAATTTGGGAGAGCCCGGGAACATACGGGGTAGTCTGGTAGGTGGTAAGTACCACCCAAGTTGAATCTTGTGCATGGTTTCTTTATGATTGGCCCTTTGGAAAACCTTGGGGGGATAGAGTGTTTCCTGGTTTCCCTTGCTCTAGGAAAAGGTTGGTTTAGTTCTCCCTCCCATTTGGTCATGGTAGAGAATTTACCTTGAGTCTTGCCCATAAGAATCATGTTATAAAGCAAGGAGAGCCCTTTCTCATAACCTTTCTTTTTAAATATGAAGTTGTGGAAATCTGAAGAGAGAAGTATTCGGGGTGGGGCCAACGAATAGATTGTATCACATGCCTAAGTTGGAGATACTGAAAGAACATTGAGGTAGGGAGATTGTAAGTTTGGGCCAGGTCTTCAAAGGTTTTTAGTCCCTGGTCATCATATAATTGCTCAATTGATATTATATTGTATTCACTCCAAGCATGAAACGCAAGGTTGAAGTTTTCCCAAAAACGTAAGGAAATAGGAGAGAGATTTTCCTTTTGTATATAAATCCAATTATTTGGAACTACATATGAAACCATGCTTTGAAGAGATCAGTTAGAGATTTAATGAAGCAGTTGGAGGGGGGCACCTACTATTTAAGACATCAGATGTAGATTTACTGGATCGGGAGTGAAAGAGGTGGTTTCAATATGTGTCCACAGATTATCTTCAGATTGGTGCCACAGATGAAAAGGCCTGCTCCAGAATAATTGCTGAGTTGTAGGCAGCCAAATTAGGAAAAAGTAGGCCACCTTTTTTATGACTAAAGTATAGCAGGTCTTTCTTAATTCTAGGCCTGCGGCCATTCCAAATGAAATTTGCAAGTAAATGTTGAAATTTATGTATCATAGGGGAGGAAGTAAAAAGGGGATGCCCTGCAAATAAATAAATTTAGGGAAACAAAGACATCTTCAAACATTAATT
>JAODAL010051639.1:0-26547 GCA_025379985.1 Phyllomedusa bahiana | reverse complement strand
ACACACCTTAAATGTGCTCTCCATAAGGAGAGATGTTCCCCCCTATACCCTTTTGTGGAAATTTTGGAAATTTTTCATGATTTTCACCAATTTGTCAATTTTCACAGGCGAGTGCTAAAGTTTATTGACCATCCGGAAAATCCAAATGACGCATCTTTTAAGAATATGGATGGTAATAGCTAGTCTTTAAGCGAAAAATTTTCCACTCCTGTAAAGTTATGAGAAACAGTGCTATTGACAAAAAAGGTCTGTTATCAGGGCCTCTGTACCATCGTGCTAGTGTAAACAACTACACCCAGCAATTTTTGGGGAAAAATCATTGGAACGCAGTGTTCAGGGCCTAGGACTAGGGGTGTTCAGTATCAAGTGTGTTTTTTTTCCATGCCATTTTAACCTCGAAGGACTGGCCACTAAAAGGGGAACTTAACTGGAAAATACTGATCTGTCAGCTTGCGTACATTTGGGTTACGCGGGCCACTTTTTTCAAATGAATATAACAAGAAACGTGGCTGTGGATCAGAAGCCATCTTGGACCGGGGACGCTCGTGTAGGTCCCGGTGATCTTTCGCTCTAAAACCGTTGTGGTTTTCTCGCAGATGGAGATAAGGCAGTTTTAAAACCCGGGTGAAGTGCACAGTGTGAGTATTTTAAAACCCTTGTTTTGTTTTAAGTGGTAAAGGGTGGAAGAGATCTGATATGTTGGGGCATGATTCCCAGGGGTTTGGGGGAACAGGGGAAAAGTCTTGGAGACGGTTGTGTGAGGAGCTGATAAGGGGAGACCCGAAAAGAAGGCCTGTGGGGACGGAAGCGTAGGGGAATATCGGAGAAAGGGAAAGGGGATTTTGGAGGGAGAGGTTATGGAGACCCTTTGTTTCAGGGTTTTGTGCTTAAAGGGAAATTCGCTGGGAAGGGGAACCAGGAAGGGATTGGGCAAGGGAAGGCGGGGGAGTAGCGAGGAGAGAGGAAAAAGACGGCAGCAAAGAAATGGTTTAAGGGGGAAGCAAGGTGTTGGATGGGAGGCCACAAAGCAAAAATGTTGCAGTATTGGCGAGGATGACAAGGGGCATGGCCCGCTTTTTGTGTGTGTTTAAGGAATAGGGATGCAGGTTTTTTTTTCGGGTGGAGGTGGCAGCAGAGGTGGGGTTTTGGATTGCTTTTTTAAAGACAGAGCGGAGTCTAGGATTACCCCAAGGAGGGGACTTGGGGAAAAGGGTGTAGTGTACAGCCGTTGACTGAGAAAAGCGAGATCAGGGGGGGGGGTAAGTGGGGCGGTGGAAAGATATGATTCAGTTTTTCCCTTTTATTTTAGGAGACGGGAGGGAAAAGGAGGATATGGACAATAGAAGGTCGGACCGGAAAAGAAGAGAGGTAACACTGGGCCAGAGATGTAAGTTGAATGCTTAATATAGATGGTATAAAAGCCATGTAAAATAAGCTGACGGGGGGCAAGGGTAAAGAAATAAGAAAGGCCCCCGGGGACACCAACAGAGAGGGGCCCGGGGGGGGAGGAGGGGGAATGAAATGAGAACGCTGAATGTCCGATCAGTGGGTACATGAGACCGAAAAGACCCAAGTCTTTTATCCCCGAGGGGAGAGGATTTGTACAGGAGGGATGGCGACGTGTAAAGGAGAGGACACGTCTAAAGAAAAGGACAGGTAAGGGCGTGAGGCTTTAGCATTTGCTAGGTCATTAGTGCCCTTTGGTTTTGGGGCAGTTTTCGGTAGGTGGTGGGTCGGAAACCGATTTAGGGGGTCAAGAAAGATTTGGGGAGAGGTGGGAAGACAGTTGAAGATAGACATGCTGCTCGAGGGTTTTGAAGAAAAGGGGGAGCATGAATGGACGATAGTTGGACAAGAGGAGGGGAAAGGGGTTGTTTTTTTTAGGATTGGAGTGATAGTAGCATGTTTAAAGGGGGAAAGGAAGATGCCAAGGTTAGCAATAGGTTGAAGAGATGAGTGAGAGCTGGGATATAAAGCACTGGGGTCGGGATGAGGGGGGAGGGCCCGGGGGGGTCAAGATTACGGGTAGTGAGGTTGGTTTTAGACAACAAGGGGAAAGGGTTTCATGAGTGAAGGGGGGAAGCAATTTTAAGGGGGAAGGCAGTTTTGCAGGTAAAGGGGGGTGCGGGACTGGGGGCTGAAGCTTTCTGAGTGGTTGATCTTCTAAAGGGAAAGTGAATGGCAAAGTCATCTGCTGAAAGGAGGATGGGGGAGGGGGTGCTGAGGGACGGAGAGAAGCTGAAGGTTTTAAATATTTTTGTCTGGGTTGTGAGACAGGGGGGGTATAAGATTGGTGAAGTAATTCTGTTTGGCTGAGGTGAGTGCAGATTTAAATGATGTAGTGAATGTTTTTTATGAGGCAAAGTCGTTTTGGAGTGGGTTTTCTTCCGAGCGTTCGGGGAATTCTGGAAGCTCGCCTCACTGTTTATGGATTCTGTTGGAGGGTTGTCTGTTTATTTTGCGGGGTTTTGTTTGTGTGAGAGGAGCGACTGAGTAAGGGGGGCGGTGATCGTGTGGTGTAAAATGGTGGTGCGTTGGGGCATTAAAAGGAGATGGTAGAAAAAAGGGGGAAAAAAAAAGAGTCAGAGAGAGTGAAGGGGTGAGGTTTTTTATGTTCCTGCGGGGGGGTTTCTAGATATGAGAAGGGGAGCAGGGGGTAAGGTGAGGAAAGGTAAGCAGGGTTTTGGGCAATATGGGGTGGGGGGTTCGAGAAGTGGATGGGGGGGAAAGGGGGTGAAATGAGTTAGTGTGTGTCCTCTTAAGACTTTTTTGAGTGGCCCGCGGCCACTGGGGGAGGTCGATGGAGGAGCAGGTGAAAGGGGTTTTTGGAAGCAAGTTGGGGGGTGCGATTGGGTGTTGAAGTCTCCCCGAAATTTTGTAGGGATATCAGTGAAAAAAATGGACAAGCCAGGGAAACAAAGTGGTCAAAAAAGGCATGTCAAGGCCGGGGGTCGGTAGATACCCCCAATTTTTAGTTGGAAGGGGCAAGATGGGCAAGTCACCCAAAGGAGGAGGGCGAGAGAAGCAAGGTGGAGTGGGAAAAAGGAAAAAGTGTCAGACAGAGAGGCCGACACCTCCACAATGTTTTTTCCAGGGCGAGGGTATGGGGAATTTGAGGGCCCCCAAAGGAGATTGGCAGGGGAGACTGTTCAAAAGGGGGGCAGCCAGGGTTTTAGTCGACCAAGGAAGAGTAAGTTCTTTTAGATGAAAAATCATGATGTTGGAAGTTTTTTTGCATAAGACCGTGCATTCCAGGAGCTCCAGGGAGAGGGTAGGGGGGGCAGAGGGCAGGGGGTTTGCTTAGGGTTGAGGGGTTAGAGAATTTTAGTGGCGAGTCTGTTTGAAAGGCAGGACTAGGTGGGAATGTGTGAGGAGGCCCTGGGGGTTTGGGATATGTCCCCCCGCAGCCAGGAGCACAGAGAAAGGGTGGCAGGTGGGAGTAGGGTAGACTGTTTTTGCAGGGGTTTTTTGGTGCGGAAGCATTAACTTTTAGTAGAGGGTTTTTTGGCAGCAAAAAAGGGAGGGGTAGGATCATGGGAGATGTAAAGCTTTGCCCCCCGAGGGGGTGTGGGGGTAGGCAAAAGTGTAAGGACAGTGGAGATAGCGATAATGGGGGAAAAGAAAAGCATGTGTGAGCTTGGAAGCATGTATTTTGGGGAAAAAATGTGTACTGTTACCTTGCAAAATTTTTTCAATCCTGGGTTTTAATTTTGGTATTAATTCACACTTAGTTTGGGCCCCAAATTTTAGCACGCCCCGGGGGGGGCAAGGGATTTGGGCCCTAGGCAATTAGGGGAATGGTGCCCCCCTCCTCCCCCACAAAAAAAAAAAAAAAAACCACCAAAACCCAAACACACCCTGCGACCCCCCTCCCTGGCGGGAATGGAAAAAAAAACCCCAAATTTCCCAACCAGCCCCCCTCTCAACCCCCACAGCCTCCCCTCCCACACTACCGCCCCTCTTCACACACCACCCACCCCCCCCCACTGTAGCCTCCCCTCTCACACTACAGTCCCCCCCCCACAACCAACCCCCCCCCACTGAGCCCCTTCCCCCCCACACACTAAGCCCCCCCCCACGTAGCCCCCCCCACACACTAAACCCCCCCCACATGTACCCCCTACGTAACTCCCCACCACACCCCAGCCCCCCCCCCACGTAGCCCCCCCCCACCCACAGCCCCCCCCCTACTGTAGCCCCCTCCAACCACACCCCCACACACTTTACCACCCTCACACACCCAGCCCCCTCACTGTGCCCCCCCAACACCACACCCCCCTCCAGTAGCCCCCCTCCATCCACAGCCCCCCCCTGTAGCCCCCCTTCACACACCACAGCCCCCCTTACTTCCCCCCCATCACACACCACACCCACACACGTAGCCCCCCCACACCCCACCCCCTCCTCACGTACCCCCCCACACACCACAGCCCCCCTGAATGTAGCCCCCCTCACAGACCACAGGCCCCCTCACTGTAGCTCCCTCACACACCACAGGCCCCCCTCCTGAGCCCCCACTCACACCCCACACCCCCCCCCCCTCCTGTAGCCCCCCCCACACACCACAGCCCCCCCCCTCACTGTAGCCCCCCCCACACACCACAGCCCCCCCCCACACTCCCCCCCCTCACACACCACAACCCCCCCCACCTGTCCCCCCCTCAAAAACCACTGCCCCCCCTCACTGTAGCCCCCTTTAGCTCTTTCCCCCACCCCACACACAGAAAACCCATTTCCCACTAACGGGACGACATGTGACGGAAAACTGTCCGGGGAGCAGAGTGTTGGGAGACACGATCGTAATCCCCTAACATTTCTTCCTTATCACTGCCACCAATGAAAAGGCCGCCCCTGTCCCCAACCCCCCCCCCCCCCCCCCCTGGGGCGGGGGAAGGAGGGGGGTGGAAGTAAATCGCTCTGTCCCTGCTTTAAAAAAGATACAGCAGGGAGCGCCATGTATGGAGCGGCTGCTCCTGAGCCGGCCCCTGTCTGCGCCCCCTGTGGCAGGGGAAGGGGGGCGCCCCAGGCGATTGCCTCTGTTCGCCCACCCCTCTCCCGGCTTGAGGCACAGTGTCCAAAGGCCACAATGGTAATATATATAACTAAATCCCCAAACAGAACAATTGATGTGACAAAAATGGGAGGGGTCAGGGTTTGGGGGGGGGGTGGAAAAAAAATAACGGTGAATTACACAGGCTCCCTCGCACAGCATGGGGGTGGGGGGTGTTTCAAGTTTTTAAGGCCGAAAAAAAGCAAACGCTCCATTACCTTTGTGCTAAGGTGTTGATCCAAGGGAAGGCAAAAAACCCCAAGAAAAAGAAACCAATTTCCTATTTTAGGGAATCTGGGAATCGGAAAAATCCTTATCAAATGACCCCTTCCAGAATCCCAGCACTATAAATTTTTATATTATTACGCTCCAGAAATGATCCAAACCCTTTTGAACCTGTTATTGAATTCCCTGAAATTTTCCCCTGGCAGAAAATTCATAGTCTCACTGCTCGAACAGTAAAAAAAAACCCTTTCTTTGTTTATGTAGAAACCTTCGTTTTCCCAAACTTTGGTATGTCCCTTTTCCTAGATACAGCCCTGGGTATAAAAAATCTTAAGGATCACTATATTGACCTTTTGATTTAAACATATTTTTATTCCCCCAAACCCCCTTTTCCTAAAAAAAAAATAACCCCAACTTGCAACTTTCTGGATTGTAGTCCACCCAGTCCTTTTATTATTTTTGTTGCCCGCCTTTGTATCTGTTCAAGGTCTACAATGTATTTCCTGTGCACTGGTGCCCAAAACTGTACACAATATTCCATGTATGGTCTAACCAGTGACTTGTATAATGGGAGAATAATGTTCTCATCATGTGCCTCTATGCCCCTTTTAATACACCCCATAATCCTATTTGCCTTGGCAGCTGCTGCCTGACACTGGCTGCTACAATTAAGTTTACTGTCCACCAGGATTCCAAGTCCTTCCCCATGTCACTTTTACCCAGCCATTTTCCATTTAACATGTAGTCATGTAATGGATTTTTCCTCCCCATGTGCATAACCTTGCATTTATCTGTATTATAGGAGATATCAGTATGATAACAAATTATGGCTACACTGGATATACACATCAAAGTGACATACATTAAATACACGAGAGGGGTTGTAGTAATTAACAATGAGGGACATACATCAAATGCACGAGAGGGGTTGTAGTAATTCACAATGAGGGACATACATCAAATGCACGAGAGGGGTTGTAGTACTTCACAATGAGGGACATACATCAAATGCACGAGAGGGGTTGTAGTACTTCAAAAGAGCTTTTTGTCATGGAGCCACAAAACACTGAATTTGAGGAAGGCTAATTTTATCCTGCTTAGAGAGTACCTAAACCGTATTGACTGGGACAAGGTGTTTAAAAATAGCAGAAAAAGGGGGGGCGTGGCTTGCCAAGCTTAAGAGCAGACGTGTGTGAGTGAGCTCCGTCAGGGGCTTGCAGTATAGAGGGGCAAACTCAACACAAAATGGGACCCAGACGCGCTAAAAAGAGGACAACACCACCTGGGGCTCACCTGGAAGACGGTGTCCCGATATCCAATTATTTCGCCCCGCTCGCGTCCCTGCAGGAGGGAGCGGCGGAACACTCATGGGAGCCGGCGCCATCTTTGCCCACTGCAGAGCTGGATCAGGCATGCAGAGAGGAGCCAGCAGCTTTGCAAGGCACTCCGGCTGCAGAAGCTTCTTCACCGCGCGGCGGCGCGGCCCGAGGACGGGGACGACATGCGGGTAACGGCAGCCCAGAGCAGGATCGTGGCCGGAAGACGGCGGGAGAAAGCCTGCGAACTCCCGCGCCGCAGCCGACCCACGTGACCAGGCCGCACTGGCAGCAGGAGAATGCGGTCTCTCCGGGGGAAGCCATAACAAATATGGACTCTCTCTCACAACTGCAGCACAGCGGGAGCAGCGCGGAGGACGCCAGGATGCCGGGGGCTTCTCCCCATAGAGCCGCAGTGAGTACTGCTACTACCCCTGACCGCGGCAGACAGATGGCTGGGACTGCTGCCCTACCACCATCAGGGGGGCATGCGGCGCAGCTGGAGGAGTCGTTAGTCAGTTCCCAGGCCTGAGGGGGGCGCAAACGGCAGCAGGGCTTTTCAGATGTGGGGGAGCCATACTCTCCGTTGACTACGTGCCATCTCTCCGACTGCCCGTGCCGGACTGTCTCCCAGCACCCATTTCGACAGCGGAAGCTATGCGCACCCTTCGAGGACACCCTGAGCTGCGAGCCCTGCTTGCCCTCCTGCCAGTTAAAAGTGATCTGGCAGCTATGGAGCAGGAGCTGAAAACTGCCTGGCACCAAGACCTTGATCCGGTCAAAGCGGATGTCACTCAGCTTCAGACTCAAGTACAGAAGCTGCAACACTTTAAAAGTTCAGTACAAGATTCCATAGCAGATTTAAGAGCCTCTCATGATACCCAGAGATCCCTTCATTAGAATTTGCTAGATCATGTGGATGAGTTAGAAAACAGAAACAGGCGAAACAACATCCGAGTTCGAGGGCTGCCTGAAGCGGTGAAACCCCAGGACTTGCCACTGACTCTAACTAAACTTTTCAACATACAGGGCCACAACTTCACCATAGCTAATATTTACTCCCCCAACCATGGTCAACTGAGCTTCCTTGCGAAGGCTTTAGATGAGTTGAACGCTTTCGCGCAGGGCCCAATCCTTCTATGTGGCGACTTTAATGTCGGCCTTCACCCTCCCCTTGACACGTCCACAGGCCGATCGTCTGTCCCGCTCAATAAACTAAATAAAATCAAAAAGCTTTTACACGACATGCGATTATGCAACATACTGTATGGCGGCTTACACATCATAATACAAAAGATTACACTTTCTCCCCCCCCCCCCCATCAGACGTATAGTCATATTGACTATGTTCTTCTGCATCACTCTTTACTTCCAAACGTGAAGGCAACCTCTATTGACCCGATCTTATTGTCTGATTATGCTCCAGTACACTGCGCAATGCGAGTCCCGAATATGAGTCACAGGGTGTTCTCGTGGAAGTTGAATGAGTCCCTCCTCAATGATGCCCTGTGCCTAGCAGAATTGAAGAAATCTGTCCAGCGATTTGTGGAAGATCACTCAACAGACCCGACTTCTCCGCAAGTTCAGTGGGAAGCGTTAAAATCCGTCCTCCGAGGCGTATTAATTAAGCATGGCGCCAGATTAAAGCGGGAGGCGGGAGCAAAGCTGACGGATATGCTTGCCAGTCTGCATCTTCTGGAAGTCTCCCATAAAAATGCCTGTGCAGATTCAACATATAGGGAACTGCATCAGTTACGTAGTGACCTGCACCGATTGCTGGACCAGAAAACGAAGAGATATCAACAAATTAGTGCTAGCTCGTTTTATGAATGGAGCAATTAACCCAGTAGAATGCTGTGTAGGGCGTTAGGCGACAAGAGGGCCTCACTCTATGTTCCAACGCTTAAAACTAAGTCGGGCAAGATGGTTCATCTTACCTCAGAAATCCTAGACAGTTTCAGGACGTATTTTTCTGAGCTCTATAGCCTTCCGAAAGCTCCTTCTTCCTCAAACTCTCTTAATCTGGCTGAATACCTCTCCCGATCAGCCCTCCCACAGATTGACATAGAAAAACTTTCCGCGCTGGAGGCCCCCTTCTTCCACGACGAACTGGAAAGCGCGATTAAGGCTCTTCCGTTGGGTAAAAGCCCTGGCCCTGACGGTTACACATCTAAATTTTACAAACTATTGCGCACGGAGTTGCTAAATCCGCTGTTGAACTCATTTAATTCGGTTTCGCCTGCCTCTCCCTTCCCTCCCCAATCGCTTCAAGCATATATTACTGTAATCCCAAAGGAAGGGAAGGATCCTCTGCTTTGCTCTAGTTACCGGCCGATTTCTCTTTTGAACACAGATATAAAACTCTTCGTGAAACTGCTAGCCATGCGCTTAAACTCAATATTGGGTGAGATAATTCACCTAGACCTGGTCGGGTTTGTCCCTTCCCGGGAAGCTAGGGATAACACCCTTAAGACATTCTCAATTATTCGCCAAGTGCAGAAAAGGGGTGTGCCCTGTATGTTGCTATCACTGAATGCCGAAAAGGCGTTTGATAGGGTTGACTGGTCCTTCATGCACGCGTCGCTGGTAGATATAGGAGTGGGTCCCCTTATGATACAACAAATTATGTCTCTCTACCAGAACCCCCATGCCCAAATAAGAATTAATGGCTCACTGTCTGCTCCGGTGGAGATACGAAATGGCACCAGGCAGGGGTGCCCTTTGTCGCCCATTCTCTACGTGTTGGTCATGGAGCGCCTCTTGTAAGACATCAGACGCAACCCAGACATTCGTGGTGTGACCTTTCAGCAGGCTCATTATAAGTGTGCGGCTTACGCTGATGACCTTCTGCTATATGTCACGGAACCCTTCATTACTCTCCCGGTTCTGATGGCCTCCCTGAGACTCTTTGGAATCTTTTCCAACTTTAAAATAAATCTAAACAAATGTACTGCTCTCAATTTGGGTCTGGGAGACGCCATGGTGGAGGTCCTGAGGGTTAATTTTCAGTTTGTCTGGTCGTCCACATCTTTTAAATACCTAGGGGTTAAAATTCCCGCTGACCTCCAGCTAACTGTAGATCTTAATTATAACTCTCTGACGAGTGTACTTGTGGCCGATCTAGCTCGGTGGCATAAAAAAGACTTTTCCTGGCTGGGTCGGGTTAGCATTGTTAAGATAAACGTATTGCCCAGACTGTTGTACTTCTTCCAAGCCATACCTTTCCTGTTGCCTAAGTCCTTCTTTCAATCCTTCTAGACAAACACATCCGAGACTTCATATGGGTTGGTAAGAAGCCTAGGATTGCGAGAATGACACTAAACAGGCCAAAAAGAGAGGGCGGTCTGGCTCTACCGGATTTCAAGGCGTACTATGTTGCTTCGGTAGCAGTACGATTTGTTAATTGGTACCGCAATAGGAATTCAAAACTTTGGGTTGGCTTGGAGGAACAGATTTGTGATGCACCCTTATCCAACCTCCACTGGTTGCATGCCTCCTGCTTACTTAAACCGGATATACTTGCCCTTCCATTGGTAGTGCAGAATTCCCTGCTTGCCTGGCGCGCCTATGGCATACGCATGGACCTGTTTACTCTGGACGGCCCTCTGACTCCGGTGCTTCACAATCCCACACTGGACTTGGGGAATCTTGCTAAAACTGCAGCTAGACTTGGCATCAAAAAACCCGTAGTGTTCAGGGACATCACTTCTACTTCATCCCTACTTACTATGGAGGAAGCATCTTCTGAGTTGTGCCCTCTGCCACTTAACTGGCTCACGTTTATGCAGATCTCACATTTTTATGTCAGAAATAAACAGAAACTTAAACGGCACAGGGAATTCCCCGGGGTTTCGAACAAAATTGTGTGAGGCCTCAATTCATCTTCATCTTTCTCTAGTATAGTGCTTCTAATTTTTCCCTTGCCCAAGAGTGGCACGGCAATCGTAAAAGGTGGGCTAGGGGTTACGGGTTCCTCTCAGAAGGGATGGGAAAAGGCTAGTGTCCTATCATCAAAGAGCTTCGCCCTGTGGGTTTACAGGAGCTCAACTTTAAGGGATGTCGCGTGGTATGTTTTACCCGTCTACTTTCACGCTGCCTTTCCTATGGTTCCGAGTGTTTTTGGGAGGTGCGGTTTCTCCCGTAGGACCATGACAAAAAAGGGGGGGGACTGTCAGAGATTAGCCTTTTCTGGATCAAGTGATAGAGGTGATGAGAAGTAGTGGGAATTGGCTGCAGACGACCCCGTGTACGGGGTTTTGTTTATTATCCCTTCCCTGTCGTCTTGCAAGGCAGCTAAACAGTGTTTTGTTAACTGCCCCTAAGGCCTTAATGCTGTGGGGGTCTACTGAAACTCCCCACTATCGGGTGGTTAAGGAATATTTTCCTTCAGGCATGGGGAACTTAGTGTGATAGGGGGGTGATGATGGTAAGTACCATGCCCCTGGGCAGAGTGGGTGTCTTTTGTGCTTCATCGGGATATACGACTTGGATGAGATGTACTGGGTGTTTTAGGGGACCGTTTTTCAGGCCCTCTTGGGTTTTCCCCTCCCGGTGAATGAGAGGGTGCTCCGCCGTCTTCTTTTACGCAGTTTTGATGCCCGATCTAGCTGGTTTCTTTTTCTGTTTGTTTGGTTATGACAGACCATTTTCTTTCACATGATTGATGATAGCTTAAATATGTTCAGTATAGGATTATCTAAGTGCATTTTTTACAGAATTCTAGAATGTCTAATTGCCTTCCTTATGCTTTTGAGATTATTTCCGAAATGTATATGTCTTGTCTTGTTCACTAGATTTAGTTCATGTCGTATCCTGATAGAAGGATGTTCTAAGTTATCTGTCCTTGCTGACTTTGTCAACCTGACGCCCATGCGCCAGGCGTAGTTTCCTAATTGTGGTATTATATTTTTGATACTACTGTTATATATTTTTTACATATGATATTGTCATTTATTCTATGATGATTATTATACTACATTCTCAATAAATCTTGTTGAATTTGAAAAAAAAAAAAATAGCAGAAAAAAAATAAATGGGAGATCTTTAAAAACCTCTTAGGCACCCACTGTGAGAGGTACATACCATATGGTAAAAAAATAATTAGAAACAGGAAAAACCCAATGTGGATAAACAGAGATGTAAAAAAGGAAATAAAAAAACAAAAAGAAAGCGTTTAAAGCTACTAAAACAGGAGGGCAGTGAAGAGGCACTAAGAAGCTATAAGGAAAAAAGTAAAATATGTAAAAAAAATGATTAAGGCAGCAAAGCTGAAGACTGAAAGACGTATTGCCATAGAAAGTAACACTAACCCCAAAATATTTTTTAACTATATACAGTCATATGAAAAAGTCTGGGCACCCCTATTAATCTTAATAATTTTTAGTTTCAAAAATATTTGGGTGTTTGCAACAGCCATTTCAATTTGATATTTTAAAATTAAACTGATGGACACAGAAATTTTTCCCGGATTGAAATGAGGTTTTTGTACTAAACAAAATGTGCAATTGCATTAAACCAAATTTTGACTGGTGCAAAAATTTGGGGTTTACCCTTATCATTTTATTGATTTGAATACTCCAAAACTACTTTTTACTGACTTTCTGAAGGACAACATTGGTTTTGTAACCTCACTGAGCTTTGAACTTCATAGCCAGGTGTATCCAATGATGCGAAAAGGTATTTAAGGTGGCCAATTGCAAGTTGTTCTCCTATTTGAATCTCCTGTGAAGTGTGGCATCATGGGCCCCTCAAAAAAACTCTCAAATGATCTGAAAACAAAGATTGTTCAAAAAAGGTTGTTCAGGGGAAGGATACAAAAAGTTGTCTCAGAGATTTAACCTGTCATTTTCCACTGTGAGGAACATAGTAAGGAAATGGGAAGACCACGGGGGACAGTTCTTGTTAAGCCCAGAAGTGGCGGGGGCAAGAAAAATATCAGAAAGGCAGAGAAGAAGAATGGTGGAAACAGTCAAGGGACAATCCACAGACCACCTCAAAGAGCTGCAGCATCATCTTGCTGCAGATGGGTCACTGTGCATCGGTCAACAATTTCCCGCACACTTTGCACAAGGAGAAGCGTATGGGAGAGTGATGCGAAAGAAGCCGTTTCTGAAAGCACGCCACAAACAGAGTCGCTGGGGGTATGCAAAAGCACATTTGGACAAGCCAGCTTCATTTGGAAGAAGGTCTTGGGATGATGAAACTAGATTTGAGTTTTTTGGTCATACAAAAAGGCGTTATGCATGGCGTCCCAAAAACAAGCATTCCAATTTAAAAACACTTGCTACCCACTGTAAAAATTTTGGGGGAGGGGTTTCCCTCATGCTTTGGGGCTGTGTGGCCAATGCCAGCACCGGGAATTTTTGTTAAAGTTGAGGGTCGGGATGGATTCAACTCAGTATCAGCAGATTCTTCAGAATATGTACAAGAATCAGTGATGAATTTGAAGTTACGCCGGGGATGGATATTTCAGAAAGACGATCCCAAACACAGCTCCAAATCTACTCAGGCATTCATGCAGAGGAACAATTACAAATTTTTCTGGATGGCCATCCCAGTCCCCAGACCTGAATATCATTGAAAAATCTGTGGGATTTCTTTGAAGCGGGCTGTCCATGCTCGGCGACCATCAAACTTAACTGAACTTGAATTGTTTTGTAAAGAGGAATGGTCAAAAAATATCTTATCAGGAAACTGATTAAAAACTACAAGAAGCGACTAGAGGCTGTTATTTTTGCAAAAGGAGGACTACTAAATATTAAGTCACTTTTCTGTTGGGGTTTCCCTACTTTTGCACCGGTCAAATTTTTTGGGTTTTAATGCATATTGCACATTTTGTGTTAGTACAATAAAACCCCATTTCAATCCGGAAATATTTACTGTGTCAATCAGTTATTAGAATATCAAATTGAAATGGCTGTTGCAAACACCCAAATATTTAGAACTAAAAATGATTAAGATTAATAGGGGTGCCCAAACTTTTTCATATGACTGTAAATAGTAAAAAGATTAAAAAAGAAAATGTTGGCCCTTTAAAAAGTACTGTGGGAGAGACTATAGAGGGTGATGAGAAAAAAGCAAACCTATTAAACTATTTCTTCTGCACTGTATTTGCCAAGGAGAATGAGCTTCCTGTTGATGAGCAAAGGGAGGAGGTAAATTCCAACTTAAATGTTTCTTGTCTAACCCATGAAGAAGTGTAGTTCCGCCTTAGGAAGCTTAAAATAGACAAATCCCCAGGCCCTGACGATGTACACCCGCGTTTCCTAAGGGAGTTAAGCAATGTGATAGATAGGCCCCTATTCTTAATATTTAAGGACTGTATAATAACGGGGTATATCCCAAAGGATTGGTGCATAGCAAATTTTGGGCCAATATTCAAAAGGGGTAAAAAAGTGATAGAAAATATAGGCGGTTTAAACTTAACGTCTGTTGTAGATAAAATGTTTGAAGGTTTTCTAAGAGATGCTATCCTGGAGTATCTCACTGAAAATAAATGTATAACTGTAAGGGACCGGTCAGGGACACACACCAAGACACAGACAAGTGAGGCCCTGACACTGGTCCCAGCCCCTGTCCCTGCCTTTTGGGGAACCCGACTCCTTAATAGGCCGGCCCCAACCAGAAGACTGATGGCTGCACTGATCAAGGTGCAATACAGAAAAGGACAAACAAACACTGAACAAATACACGTAGTCAGGCGGTCCAAAGTCGGTAACTGAAATGGCAGCGAAGTACAAAAACGTGAGGCAAGGGATAAACGGAGTTCAAGCCAAAGGTCAGGTAACAGCCGGGAGACGCAGTACAGATACAGGACGCAGAAGAATAGTCAGAAGCAAAGCCAACGGTCAGATAACAATAAAGAGCAGCAGGCAAAACACGGGTGTACTACAGGGAGCAAAAACCTATAGCAGGCAAGGGGAAGAGGTATAACAGCCCTTAAATACCTGCCAGAAGCCAAAAGGATGAAGGTAATGGGTGGAAGTAACAGAAGACCTGATAGGAGCAAAGGGCTGTCAATAAACAGAAACCAACAAAGAGCAAGCTTAACCAGTGGAGTGCTGGCGTTGGCCAGGTATCAATCAACAATGCAGGGAGGAAGACCAAGTTCACACTAGAAAATACAAATGTAAGGTGTTATGTCAGAAACCATGGTTTTCGCCGCAACATCCATGGCCGGCGACCAGAGCCAAAAGCCGGGGGGGGGGGTGTTCAGGCACAATCATGACAATAACGCTGTTCCAGCATGGGTTTATGAAGGATCGGTCCTGTCAAACTAATCTCATCAGCTTCTATGAGGAAGTTAGTTCCAGACTGGATCGGTGTGAGGCACTGGATATCATATATTTGGATTTTTCTAAAGCATTTGATACTGTTCCACATAAAAGGTTGGTAAGTAAAATGAGAATGCTTGGACAGGGGATAAATGTGTGCAAGTGGGTAAGCAACTGGCTCACTGATAGAAAACAAAGGGTGGTAAAAAATGGTGCATACTCAGACTGGATCCCTGTTACTAGTGGGGTACCACAGGGCTCAGTATTGGGCCCTATCCTCTTTAATATTTTCATAAATGATCTTACACAGGGATTGCACAGTAGAATATCGATCTTTGCAGATGATACTAAGCTCTGTAAAGGAATACACACAATAGAGGATAATGTGTTATTACAAAGGGATCTGGATAGGTTGGAGGCCTGACAGAGAAGTGGCAGATGAGGTTTAACACTGATAAAGGCAAGGTTATGCACATGGGGAGGAAAAATCCATTACATGATTACATGTTAAATCGAAAAACGCTGGGTAAAAGTGACATGGAGAAGGACTTGGGAATCCTGGACAGTAAACTTAACTGTAGCAGCCAGTGTCAGGCAGCAGCAGCCAAGGCTAATAGGATCCTGAGTTGTATTAAAAGGGGCATAGAAGCACATGATGGGAACATTATTCTCCCACTATACAAGTCACTGGTTAGACCACACATGGAATATTGTGAACAGTTTTGGGCACCAGTGCACAGGAAAGACATTGTAGAGCTTGAACAGGTACAAAGGCGGGCAACAAAAATAATAAAAGGACTGGGTGGACTGCAAAACCCAGAAAGATTAGCAAGGTTAGGGTTATTTAGTTTAGAGAAAAGACGGCTTCAGGGGGACATAATAAATATGTACATATAGTAAGGGCCAATATAGAGATCTCGCTAAAGATTTATTTATACCCAGGACTGTATCTAGAACAAGGGGGCATCCTCTACGTCTTGAGGAAAGAAAGTTTCTACATAAACATAGAAAAGGATTCTTTACTGTTAGAGCGGTGAGACTGTGGAACTCTCTGCCAGAGGAAATTGTCATGGTGAATTCACTAACAGAGTTCAAGAAGGGCTTGAATGCATTTCTGGAGCGTGATAATATAACAAGTTATAGTGACTAGGATTCTGAAGAAGGGTCTGGATACATTTCTAGATGTAATATAACAAGTTATAGTGACCGGAATTCTGAAGAAGGGTCTGGATACATTTCTAGATGTAATAATATAACAAGTTCTAGTGACCAGGATTCTGGAGAAGGGTCGGGATACATTTCTAGATGTAATATAACAAGTTAAAGTGACTAGGATTCTGGAGAAGGGTCGTTGATCCAGGGATTTATTCTGATTGCCAGATTGGAGTCAGTAAGGAATTTTTTCCCTAACATGAGGACAATTGGCTTCTACCTCATGGGGGTTTTTGCCTTCCTCTGGATCAACACTTTAGCAACACTTTAGCAAAATGGGCTGAACTGTATGGACGTATGTCTTTTTTCGGCCTGACAAACTAAGAAACTATGAAACTAATATAATGGATAGAGAAATGCAACTAAATATCAAATCCCCCAATTCTGCATTTTTTTACAGATATCCCATATGTGGCTCTAGTGCGCTATTTGGCTCAACCACAAACCTCAGAATAGGAGGAGCACTTACTGGACTTTGAGGTCTCATTTTCATTACGATTTTCTTCAGGCGTCATTACAGGTTTGCGGTCACCCTAAGGTGATAAAATTTAAATAACCCATCTAAAACAAAAACATATTGGAAACTTCACCCCTTTAGGAATATATCCAGGCGAATAGTGAGTATATCGACCCCACAGGTTTATCACAATTTTTTTTTTTTTTGCATTAGGCTGTGAAAATGAAAAAAAAAATATCTGCGATTGTAGCTGAAAATGTTTCTTTTTTACAAGGAATCCTGGAAAAAAAGCATCCTAAATTTATTCCAAGTTCGGCAATACCCTATATAGTGCTGTAAATTGCTGTTTGGGCACATGGCAGGGTGTAAAAGGGAGGAAGTGCTATTTGGCTTTTGGAACGCAGATTTTGGTGGGTGCCATGTCGCATTTGCAAAGCCCCCAAAGTACCAGAAGAGATGACCCTGTTACGGTAGTGGATCCTCTGGACCAGCGCAAGCGATGGTGTAAGCCGTACCAGGGAGCGGAGTCTAAGTAGCACCCGGTTTTCACCAGAGCCCGCCGCAAAGCGGGATGGACTTGCTGCGGCGGGAAACTACCAGGTCGCTTCCACTGGCGTGACTTGCTTGCGATGGAAGCCAATGGTGAGCATGGTAGCAAATAGTAATACGTAGATGTAGTCGTGGACTGGCAATAAGGTCAGGGCAGGCGGCTGAGGTTCGAGGTCGGAGGACGTAGCAGGAGGTCAGAAACACGCATAGGTCAGGAACGCACACGGTAACGCTTTCTCTACGGCACAAGGCACAAATAGATCCGGCAAGGGCAGGTCGGGGGTGGAGCGGTTATATAGGGTCAGCGGCCGGTTAAACCAATTACCGGTGCACTGTCCCTTTAAATTTCCGGGAGCTGCCGTGCACGCGCCCTAGTGGGTGGTAGCGCACACAGCAGCCGGCCGGGACGTGCACGGAGACAGGAGCGTGGCTGGGTAAGTTGCAGCTCGCAGGGGAGCAGGTGCGCCCGCTGCCCGACATGCGGACAGCGGCACCACTCATCCCCACAGCTGGGGACGCGAGCGAGTCACGGCTGCGCCCGTCGCCCGCACCGTGGGGACAGGGGCCAGCCGTGACAGTACCCTGCCCCCCTTAAGCCTCCCCCTCCTTCTGGAACGAAGAAATCTTAAAACTAAATCACGGTCCAAGATGTTGTCCTCCGGCTCCCAGGATCTCTCCTCCGGCCCGAATCCCTCCCAGGCGATAAGAAAATGTCGCCTCCCTCATAGCCAGAATTTCTTTGACTGTGAACACATTGGAGGCCTCTGCCTCAGGGGGAGCCAGGCGACCTTACGAGAGAAGCGGTTAAGGACCACCGGCTTCAGTAGGGAGACATGGAAGGAATTCGGGATGCGCATAGAAGGAGGGAGCCGGAGCTTATAGGACACAGGGTTAATTCGTCCTAAGACCTCAAATGGACCCAAGAAGCGTGGACCCAGCTTGTAGCTAGGAATCTTAAGCCGAATGTACTTAGCGGACAGCCATACTTTGTCTCCCGGAACGAAGGTCGGCGGAGATCTTCTCTTTTGGTCCGACTGGCTCTTCATTTGAACAACAGCGTGCTGCAAAGACTGGCGAGTCTGCTCCCAAATGGCCGACATATTCCGGACCAGGGAGTCTACCGCAGGCACTTCGGAAGATGTAGGCAGGGGTTGTGGGCGGGGATGTAACCCATAGATCACATAGAAAGGTGAAGAGCCCGTAAAGTCAGAGTCCAAAGAATTATAAGAAAACTCCTCCCACGGTAACAAACTTGCCCAATTGTCTTGTCGACCCGAAATAAAGTGGCGTAAATATGTGCCAAGGATCTGGTTAATCCTCTCTACCTGGCCGTTGGACTGAGGATGATAGGTCGAGGAAAAGTCCAGCTTCACTTGAAGACGAGAGCAGAGGGCCCGCCAAATCCTGGAAATAAACTGGACTCCCCGGTCTGAGACTATGTGTAACGGGAGACCGTGTAGACGAAAAATATGTTCAAAGAAGAGAGTGGCGAGCTGTGGTGCCGTGGGCAATCCCGGAAACGGTTCAAAATGGGCCATTTTAGAAAAGCGTTCCGTGACCAACCTGATTATAGTATTACCCACAGAAGGTGGGAGGTCGGTGATGAAATCCATGGATATTTGAGACCATGGGGAATCAGGAGTCGGCAGGGGCAGAAGTAAACCAGATGGGATCTGCCGAGGAGATTTGTTACGGGCACAGATAACACAGGCTTCCACAAATTCTTTAGAATCCTTAGCAAGCTTAGGCCACCAATAGAACCGGGAGATGAGTTGATATGTCTTTCGAGCCCCAGGATGACCTGCCATACGAGAGCAATGTCCCCATTTGAGGATTCTCTTACGGAGCACCGGGCGTACATATGTCTTGTTCGGGGGCAACTGGTGGAGATCTAGTGGGGCAGCGTGGATCAAGCGTTCAGGACATCTTGGAAAAGAATCCACATGTGAGGAACTTTCCCCTAGGTCCTTTTTGCAAGAGGACCGCCCCTGCCCCCACGGATGAGGCATCCACCTCCAATGTGAATGGCTTCTCTGGATCTGGGCGGGACAGAACAGGAGCAGAGGCAAAAGCAGACTTTAGTTCTGTAAACGCTTTCTCAACCGCTGGGGACCAGAGTCTGGGATTGGCGTTTTTCTTGGTAAGTGCCACCAGCGTGGAGAAATGGGGAATAAATGGCCTATAATAATTAGCGCTGAATGGCCCGGAGGCCAACAGGGCGAGGCCACTGCAGAACAGCAGATAATTTAGCTGGATCCATACGCAGCCCTTTATCCGAGACGATGTAGCCCTGGAACGGTAAACTGGTCTGATGAAATAGGCATTTTTCCAGTTTGGCGTACAAGTGGTTACTACGGAGGCGTCTCAGTACTTGGCGAACGTGCAGGCGGTGGATCCGGAGAGAATATCAGGATGTCATCCAAGTAGACGATGACAAGTGTAGAGGAGGTCTCTAAAGATGTCATTGACAAACTCCTGGAAGACTGCCGGGGCGTTGCAAAGATTAAATAGCATCACCAAATACTCGAAGTGCCCATCCCGAGTGTTGAAGGCCGTCTTCCACTCATCTCCTTCTCGGATCCTGATGAGATTATACGCTCCCCGTAGATCCAGTTTAGACAAGTTCTTGGCACCCCGGAGCCGGTCGAATAGTTCCGAGATTAGTGGCAACGGTTACCGGTTCTTCACCGTAATTTTATTAAGTCCTCGGTAATCGATACAGGGGCGAAGAGATCCGTCCTTCTCGACGAAGAAGAGCCCGGCACCAGCAGGGGACGAGGACTTACGGATAAAGCCCTTCTGCAAATTTTCTTGTATATAGGCCGACATGGCCTGAGTTTCGGGTGCCGACAACGGATAGACCCTACCCAGAGGAGTACTGGTACTGGGCAGGAGGTCTATTGGGCAGTCATAGGGCCGATGAGGCGGAAGCAACTCAGCCTATTTCTCCGAAAAGACATCTGCAAAGTCCTGATACTCCGCAGGTAAGCCTGGCAGGGCCTTGCGAGATGGCTGCGGAGGAGAGGGACGCACCGGGCGAGGTGTCACCATGCAGAAGTTCCGGCAATTAGGACCCCAACTCGTAACTTCACCTGTCTTCCCGTTGAGCCTACGCTGGCCATGGTGTTGCAACCAAGGAAGTCCCAACAGGATCGCTGAGGAAGAACGAGGCAGTACGTAGAAGGCAACCTTTTCCTTTTGTAAGGCCCCCACTTGGAGAGAAACGGGCTTGGTACGGTACTGTATAGGGTCTCTCAGGAGCTCACCGCTGACAGAAGATATCACGAGAGGCTTTTCCAGGCGGACCATCGGCAGAGGATAACGGGATACCAAAGACGTGTGGATGAAGTTCCCGGCGGACTCGGAGTCCAAGAAAGCTGGCACCTGGAACGAGAGTCCTGTGTTGGTCGTGACCACTACTGGCATAGTCAGACGTGGAGAGGAAGAGGTAGCACCTAGGATCGCCTCTCCAACATGTCCTAGGTGCGAGAGTTTCCCGAACGCTGAGGGCATCGAGGACAGGTTCTTCGGAAATGGCCCAAGCCGCCACAATAGAGGCACAAGTTCTCCGCACGGTGGCGGGACAGCTCTTGTTCGGACAAGCGAATCTGGTCCACTTGCATAGGTTCTTCCCCAGAGGCTTGGGGTAGTGGCAATGGAGACCTCTGAAAGACCAGGGCCAGACGGGGCCAGCGGCGGAGTCGCACTGGATTGCGTTCCTGGCGGAGTTCCTCCTGTCTTTCCGTGAAGCGTATGTCTATACGGGTGGCCAAGTGAATGAGATCACTAAGAGAAGACGGCAGATCTCTGGCTGCCAGTACGTCCTTGACCCGGCTGGATAAGCCCTTCTTAAATGTGGCACAGAGGGCGGCCTCGTTCCAGGTTAACTCTGAGGCCAGGGTCCGAAACTGGACAGCATAGTCTCCGACCGACGATTCTCCCTGACGAAGGTTCAGGAGTGCCGTTTCAGCTGATGACGCACGTGCCGGGTCCTAAAAAACGCTCCGGAACTCATGGAGGAAGACCTGCAGATCAGCCGTGATAGAATCATTCCTGTCCCAGAGAGGCATAGCCCAAGCCAGGGTCTTACCAGAGAGGAGACTGGCGACAAACGCCACCTTAGAACACGCGGTCAAAAATTGGTCGGCCATCAGCTCGATGTGCATGGAGCACTGGGTGATGAATCCCCTGCAGAGTTTCAGATCCCTATCGTACTTGGAAGGTAACGAGAGCTTGAGCTTGGGACCCACGGACGCTGCCGGGACTACCGGGCCAGAGGCCGCCACGGGTGGCGTTTGCGGCTGCTGCTGGACGGCGAGGAACTGCTGCATCATAGTAGTGAGCCGAGTAAGCTGTTCAGCCTGTTGCGCAATCTGTTGCGACTGCTGGGCGACTACAGAAGACAGGTCCACGACACTGGGCAGAGGCACCTTGGCGGAATCCATGGCCGGATCTAACTGTTACGGTAGTGGATCCTCTGGACCAGCGCAAGCGATGGCGAAAGCCGTACCAGGGAGCGGAGTCTAAGTAGCACCCGGTTTTCACCAGAGCCCGCCGCAAAGCGGGATGGACTTGCTGCGGTGGGAAACTACCAGATCGCTTCCACTGGCGTGACTTGCTTGCGATGGCAGCCAAGGGTGAGCGTGGTACCAAATCGTAAAACGTAGTCATGGACAGGCGATAAGGTCAGCGCAGGCGGCAGAGGTTCGAGGTCGGAGGACGTAGCAGGAGGTCAGAAACACGGATAGGTCAGGAACGCACACGGTAACGCTTTCTCTACGGCACAAGGCACAAATAGATCCGGCAAGGGAAGGCCGGGGCGGAGCGGTTATATAGGGTCAGCGGCTAGTTAAACCAATTACCGGCGCACTGTCCCTTTAAATTTCCGTGAGCTGCCGCACGCACGCCCTAGAGGGCGGTAGCGCGCACAGCAGCCGGCCGGGACGTGCACGGAGACAGGAGCGTGGCTGGGTAAGTTGGAGCTCGCAGGGGAGCGAGTGCGCCCGCTGCCCGACATGCGGACAGCGGCGGCACTCGTCCCTGCAGCTGGGGACGCTAGCGAGTCACGGCTGCGCCCGTCGCCCGCACCGCGGGTAGAGGAGCCAGCCGTGACAGAAACCTTCCAGAAGTCGCCCCATTTTGGATTCAACACCCCTCATGGATCTCATCTAGTGGTGTATTGTGCATTTTGGGCACACAGGTGTTCCATAGTTTTATAGCACTGGGCCATTAAAATGGAGAGGGTGGGGGAACGCAGTTTTGCCGTTGTTTTTTGGACTTAAATTTCACAATGTTTTCCGTGTGGGATAAATGACATGATAACTTTACCATGTGGGTTGGTAAAGTTACAATGTAAATTTTAAATTGTTTTTTATGTTTTATTACTTTTACACAATAAAAATGTATTTGTAAAAAAAAATTGCATTTTTATGTTGTCATAGCCTCATAGTCATAATTTTTTTTTTTATGTATATGAGCTGATTAAAGGATTATTTTTTTGTGGGATGAGTTGACATTTTTATTGGTACCATTATGGAGTTCACATGACGCTTTGATCACTTTTTATTAAGGTTTTTGTGAGGCATTTTGAACAAGATACAGCAATCGTGGTAGTGTTTATTATTTTTTACAGTGGTCATGTGGTGTTGTCACGGATGCCCCTGCGACCCCCATCCCGGGTCACAGGCGTATCCGTGCCCCGCTACTGAACAGCACCTCGACCCGACATGCGGGTCGCGGTGCGCTCATTCCCTGACATATTCCCCTGTAAACTTACCCGGCCACGCTCCTGCTGTAGTCTCTGTCCCACGGTGCGCGTGGCCCCACTCCTTGGAGCGCGCGCGCGTGCCGGCAGTGTTAAATTTAAAGGGCCAGCGCACCTGTATTTCGTTATTGCCGGTCGCTGCCCCTATTTAAGCCTGCCTCTTCCTGGTTACCCTGCCGGATCTTTAGTGCCTGAGAAGGCGTTTCCTGAGTCTAGTTCTGATTACCGTGTACCGTACCTTCTTGCCTCCGTCCCTCGACCACGATCCTTTGCCGCCTGTCCTGACCTTATTGCCTGTCCCCGACTACGAGCCTGCCTGACGATTCTGTACCAAACTATACCTTGGCTGCCACAGCAAGCAAGTCACATCAGGGGTAGTGACCTGGTAGACTCCCGCCGCAGCAAGTCCATCCCGTTTGCGGCGGGCTCTGGTGAAAACCGGGACCTACTTAGATTCCGCTCCCTGGCGTGGCTTTCACCATCGCTTGCAATGATCCAGTGGATCCACTACTGTGAACCGTGACAGGTATAAGTGGCATGCTAGATTTACTCAGCAGGTCTATGTGATTACAGCGATACCCAATTTGTATTTTTTTTAGGTTTTACTGCTTTTACACAATAAAAACACTTTTATTCAAAAAGGAAACGTTTTTGCATCGGCATAGTCTAAGAGCCATAACTTCTTGTTTTATTTGTATACAGAGCTGTGTATGGGATTTTTTGCAGGATGAGTTGACATTTTTATTGGTACCAAAAGCAGGGCTTTTTGATTGCTTTAAAATCCATATTATGGAAGACATGGTGAAGAAAATACTGCAATACTAGTAGTGTTTTTTATTTTTAACAGTGCTCACCATGCAGTATACTTGACAAGTTAGTTTTACTCTGTAAGTCGATATGATTATGGCAATACCCAATTTATATAGTTTTTTTTCTGCTGAAGCACTTAAAAAAGTGTTTTTATTATGTGAAGCAATATTCATGCATTGCTATCTCCTGATATCCATAACTTTTTTTATTTTTTCATCTACAGAGCTGTGTAAGGCCTTTGTTTTTTTTTGCAGGATGAATGGACATTTTCTTTGTAGGTGAAATAACGTGATTTATAGAGTAGGTCATTACGCACACGACGATACCAAATATGCGTACTTTATTTTTGTTCATTTTTGGGAAGATTGACATTTGTGAAGGGAAAAAAGGCGGTGTACTTGTTTTTTTTTTGTTTCTGTTTTACGTTTGCACTGTTTTTTTTACTTTTCCCCATAGGGGACTTGTAACAGTGATCTTCCGATTACTGTTACAAGGGAGACACATAGCTATGTACTGATCTCCATGGCGACTGTTAGTCATAATGCCCAGCCATGCACACAAGGCACTGCCGGTCATTGTGACGTCACCACCAGCCCAGACAGTGGGACGAGAGGAGAAGGTGCCAGACATCCCCATAGATCATGATAGTCAGCCGGCGATACAGTGGGCTCCATCACACGCGGCAGATTGGTGAGGCTCAGTAACTACTGACGAATAAAGCCAGTAAAATATAGCTGAGTCCTTCCCCAAGGCTACCAACCTGGCCAAGATCAGGGGCAGCCCAAGACAGTGGCTAACCTTGGGCAATATACTTAAAAGCATCAGGATACCTGGCAGACGCAGGAGAGGCAAAAGCTGGGTGGGTAGTTTTGGCACCATTTTCAAAGTTTTGGCTACGAGCTTTCCTAGCTCAGACATAGAACCCAGCAGAGACAGCACAATTCTGCTCATGCATGGTGGACACAACCAGAGAAGCTCTAATAGTATCATAATCACTCAAATACACTTTACTGTACAATTAATCCACAATCGATACAGTATAACTTCCTAAAGCACAAGCGTACATATCGATAATCCATCTCTGACAAGGGATCTGTACAGCATGGTCAGCTACATTTTCTAGCATAAAAGCGGCATCCACTAGTCAAAACTGAGTACTGTAGGCTGCATTTATAGTCTAGCTCATATTAAGGGACACAAAGTCGCTCAGAAGCAGGCTTGGACTGGCCCACAGGGGAATAGGGGTAACCCCCGGTGGGCCCCTGAGTGTGGCAGACCCAAAGATGTGTTTTAACTGCAGATACATCCTCAGAAGAGACAAAAAAAGCAGAGAAAGAGAGGCATAAAGCAAGAGACAGAGTATAGGAGGCATCTACAGTCATTTACAGTAGCTGTAGGGTGGGTCCCTAAAATAAACTCCACCGGTGGGCCCATAAAAACTCAACTGGTGGGCCCCTAGAGTCAATTCCACCTATGGGCCCTAGGCAAACCAGTCCGACACTGCTCAGGAGACAGATTTCTTGACACCGTTTGCACAATATATATACATGGAAAAATATCTCCAGGCAATGGGGGCGGCAAACAAAGGACAAAACAGACAAAACAACAAAACTTTCAGACAAGGACTTTAATATGGATGCTGTTTCAGATTTGTGTCTCACCACCTAATTTGACCGACTCACAACATAATGCCGGTGACACACTTGAGCTGGAAGAAAAGCAAGAAGATTGTAGAACAGGCAAAATAGCTTTGGAAGTGTTGCGTATACTTCTACTTGACATCCAAGTGATGCTTATTAGAATTGTCTCTTCATAATTTAAACAAGCGCAATCAGAGGTGAATCCAATTTCTCAATGCCTCCAGAAGATAGATCGGATACACTCCACTCGAAAATTCAAGATCTCACCTATGAGAATAAAAGACTTTGGAACAAGGTGCTCAAGGCGCAATAATTTTAGATTAGTGGGGTTGCCAGAGTCCATTCATCAATAGGACTTGGTAGCAATCTGTGAGACAAAACTCCCAAATGCCCTGAATTTGATGCAAACATGGAGGGTGGAAAGAGCCCACAGAATAGGCCCGGATAGACAAAGCTTTGAGTCCTCTGACCGAAATATGCCATGTGCATTGCAAGAACGATGCAGACAAGTGATAGTTAAATATCTCAACTTTTCTGATAAAAACACCGCTTTTAAGCGCTGCAACTCTTCTATACAAATCAGAGGTGTTAAGATCTTGCTCTTTGTAAAGAAAAGAGAGATTTGCGCTCCTGTATTCGGCCTTTTTGAAGATTTTTCACAAAAATGGAAACACTTCAACTTTTTATTAAGGTAAGTAATATTTAGAGGACATCCAACTAGACCAAATTTTATGTCTTTTAAGGCACATATAAGTTGGATCACATAGTCTCAATTCACAGGCGCAACTATAATTTACATGTCTCTTGATTTCTACAAGAGTAGGCACTTTAGGATCTTTCCATAATTACGCAATCGCAGTACGAGTGGCCACAAAAATATGAAAGACAACTGTACGGAATGAAGAAGGTATGTCAAATATACCAATGTCCAAGACTGCTAATTGGGGAGATAATTTAAGGTGAAGGCCTGTAACCTCAAGTAGAAGTACAGCTATTGCATCCCATAATTTTTTGAATTTTGGCAACCCCACCAAGCATGCAGCATTGTTCCCTGTTGCCCATAGCCTTTCCAACAAATATCAGAAGAACCTTTACATATGTGCGCAATCCTAGTAGGGGAGCGGTAATAATAATAATAATAATCTTTATTTATATAGCGCCAACATATTTCGCAGCACTTTACAATGTAGAGGGTATAATTACAGACAAAAGACAGACATTACACATTTAAAGCTACTTGGTGGACAAAAC
>JAODAL010051638.1:0-26549 GCA_025379985.1 Phyllomedusa bahiana | reverse complement strand
TATGGTAAAAGTTGGTCCTGGGCCCATAATAGCATGAACCCACCAAGCACCCTCTGTACCAGCTCTGTAAAGCCACAGATCTTGGTTAATGTCCTTCAGTGAGCCATTTCTTCTCCTGGCACAAAATAACACATGTTGTATGTTTTCCTTGTTGTTGTGCGAGCATATATCGTATTGTGTGTGCCAACTTAGCTTTAAAACATTTTTTGCCTGGGAATGTGTTTGCCTTTTTCTAAACCATTGTTGTATTTGGCCATTCCAACCAAAATGTAACACTCGTGTCCCTATTAGTCCTGTCCCCATAGCCCAAAGGTGTTTTAAACAGCCAATTAGCCCTTGGCAACACACTTTTGAATGTGATGGCTGGAGTATGTTAGTTAGTTTGTCTGGCTGTTTTGCCAAAGGAATGCACTTATGTTTCCGGCGGTAGTAACGACAGAACCCAAATTTGTTTAACCAGAAAAAAATGTATTATTAAGTAACAACATAAAAAATTCCCTCACTAGTGGGTCAACAGGGGGATTATGGAGTCCACTTTGTTCTCCAGCCTGACCAGAATCTGCTTGAGCTCCTGGACATCACGATGGACACTCCAGTCTAACAGGCTGCTCCCGAATTGGGCCCTCAATGACCTGGGGGAGTGATATCCTCCAGGACCAGGGTCACCATATCTTCATCTGTGGTTTGGATAATCCAAATAAAATACAAAATCAAGGTCAATTGGCACTGTGTATTGATGTTACCCAAAGGCCACAACTGTATGAAGTTCCACAACTGCCTAACATATAGTAACTTACACGCTGTGCAGATGGAGTTGGGCCAGGTTGGTTCTGAAGGGATGTCCCTTCCAATGGGTCTGTGACTTCTGGGTTCAGGCCCCTGGATGTGGCTTCCTTCTCCCCACCCTGAATGGACCTTGGCATTGCTTGGCCTAGACAAGTATAGATTCTGATCATTGTAGGTCTTAAAAAAGTTGTCACATCCCAAAAGCCCATTTTCAAAACACTTTCTTGCTGTTGAGGTCTAATGTTCATGTGTGAGTGGGTTAGCAGTCTCTTGGTTACCTCTGTGGGGCAATGTCTTTTTAGTATTTGCCTGAATGAGAGCATGTTATGGTTTTTTCATGTATTGTAGATAGCATAAATGCTTCTTTAGAGGTTTCCATGTCTTGTTTGATAGCCCTTTTAGCTGATGGTGTGCCACTGATATTGGAATGTGTGTATATATACCACAACCATGCCAGTAGCACCCGGGTTCACATTGTGTTTTTCAGAAATGTTTTTTTTGTGCAGAACTATACGTTGCATTTGGCATATATTGCTTTTAACTCATATAGGGAGGAGTGGATGCCTCCATTTTGGTTCTTTGCACCCCGCCCACCTCCACAGGTTGCTAGATCAGTGCAGTATGCTTATAAGGCTGTTTTTTTTTTTCTCTCTGGATAATGGAGGTCTGTTGACCCAGATGAGAAGTCTGAATTGGACTCAAATGAGAGGTAAAAATAGAGTAGGACCACCCGCTTTGAGATCCCGTTGATAGTCGGGGGTGGCTTAAACAGTTTTGATCAAAACATGTGAACTAAGAATCTCAAAGTTTTTTTCATGTATTGTAGATAGCATAAATGCTTCTTTAGAGGTTTCCATGTCTTGTTTGATAGCCCTTTTAGCTGATGGTGTGCCACTGATATTGGAATGTGTGTATATATACCACAACCATGCCAGTGGCACCCGGGTTCACATTGTGTTTTTCAGAAATGTTTTTTTGTGCAGAACTATACGTTGCATTTGGCATATATTGCTTTTAACTCATATAGGGAGGAGTGGATGCCTCCATTTTGGTTCTTTGCACCCCGCCCACCTCCACAGGTTGCTAGATCAGTGCAGTATGCTTATAAAGCTGGTGTATTTTTCTCTCTGGATAATGGAGGTCTATTGACCCAAATGAGAAGTCTTAATTGGACTCAAATGAGAGGTAAAAAAAGAGTAGCACCACCCGCTTTGAGATCCCGTTGATAGTCGGGGGTGGCTTAAAGAGAACCTGTCACATAGTTTTTGCCCCCCTGGCTGAGGACAGAACAAGGTAGTGTCAGACATGCTGTTTCCAATGCTGTGCCCCTTATTCTGTAAGATGCTGTAGTTTTCGTATATTTAATGCTCAAATCTGCAGTTTTCAGCCAGAAGAGTAATTCGAAGAGTCCTTCAGAGTGTCGTTTTTTTTCAAACCCAGCCAATCAGAGGCTAGCCTCGCCCACCTCAACTGACAAACCTATTACTTTGAATAGGTAGAAACATGTGAATAACTGTCAGTGGGCGGAGCTAACCTTTGGTGGGTGGAGCTAACACCTGCTCATGAATAAGATTTGAGGGGTAAATGCTCTAAAACTGCTGCATCTTACAGAATAAGGGACACAGCGCTGGGAACAGCAGGTCTGACACTAGCTTGTGCTGCCCTCAGCAAGGGGGGCATAATTTATGTGACAGGTTCCCTTTAAACAGTTTTGATCAAAACATGTGAACTAAGAATCTCAAAGTTTTTTTCATGTATTGTAGATAGTATAAATGCTTCTTTAGAGGTTTCCATATCTTGTTTGATAGCCCATTTAGCTGATGGTGTGCCACTGATATTGGAATGTGTGTATATATACCACAACCATGCCAGTGGCACCCGGGTTCACATTGTGTTTTTCAGAAATGTTTTTTGTGCAAAACTATACATTGCATTTGGCATATATTGCTTTTAACTCATATAGGGAGGAGTGGATGCCTCCATTTTGGTTCTTTGCACCCCGCCCACCTCCACAGGTTGTTATATCAGTGCACTATGCTTATAATTCTGGTGTTTTTTTCTCTCTGGATAATGGAGGTCTGTTGACCCAAATGAGAAGTCTGAATTAGACTCAAATAAAAGGTAAAAATAGAGTAGGACCACCCGCTTTGAGATCCTGTTGATAGTCGGGGGTGGCTTAAACAGTTTTGATCAAAACATGTGAACTAAGAATCTCAAAGTTTTTTTCATGTTATTGTTTGCGCCCAGCTCATCTGTGCTCATGACATCACACACTAAATTCAATGTGTCCATTAGGTTACGTTGTCTTCTCTGTATGTATTTTTTTAAAGTACGTTATTTTGTCACATCTTTTTAATGTGTGAAATGCAGCCCACCCAGTGTAACAAATATATACTTATTTTAATAGCAAGTACCAGTCCTGGGGGCATGGTTAAAGATATCCCATGTGTTGGTTGTTTGATCTCTCTGTGCACATGAATGGAACCTCTCATGGTCATGTTACCCTGACCTTACCTTGTGAGTCCATTTCAAACATGTTGTGTAACTGTGTCTTTGCCTTGTCAGTTTTTACCCATTTTGAAATGGTTGTTTAGACTTTCTAACACTAGCCTCCATGTTGTGGCCATAATAAAGCATTTAGAGGTGTGTATTATGCACGTGACATTTGATTTACTTTGTGCCCCTAGAATTTTCATTCTCATCAAAGTCTATTTTGGACTTCAGAATAAATGTGTAATTGAGGATTTGTTTTGGGGCGGGTCACATGTGGGGACTCCATTCTGAAAGTGCCTCATCCTATTTCTACCAAAGTGTATAATCTGCAGCAGATTGTATTAAGCAAACTTTCATATGTCTCCCAAATGATAACATTGTTTTGTGCAACCTTTGTACTGTGTCAAAAAAACATGTACCTCGAGGCTTGTAGAGGTCTACACGTATATAGCCCAGCAGCTTGTACTTGCATATAGTTCACGCAACCATACGACAAACTGGTCCATGATGGCCACCTTTCTCATGTTGCACCTCTTGGCCGCTAGGTGGTCGTATTCCGTCTCATCCAGGAACCTCACAATATGGACGAGATCCTCTTTTGTGAACGGAGCTCGTGTTTTGTGTGCTCCAGCTATGTGTGGTGGAGATAAGATGAAGAGAAGGTAGTCTTAATTGTTGTTAAGGTGATGTATTCCTCACCCAGTGTACCCTGAAATTTAGCCCAAAAACATGCGCCCTGAAGAAGGGTTTTGCTAGCTATCAAACAGATCTCTTACGCGGAAGGGACAGTGAACTTACCCAGTCGTTTAAAGCCATGGGTCAAGAGATTGACTTGGAAACAGGAGTGTTAACATTTTGGAGGTGTGAATGATCTAGATGTGTTTAATGGCTGACGTATTTGGGTTACATGCTTGCAGTCTGGAGCCGAGAGCAAGGACTACCATCCACTTTGACTGTCCAAAATCTCAACAAGAGCCACTGTTTGGCCACTCAAGTCAGAACTCTTTATGGGGCCTGTCCCCTCTTTCAAACAATGTTTTTTCACATGCCGCAATCAGGTACACAACACTTGGTTCACAGTAATGATTGAAAGAACAGGTGACAGGCCTGTTCTCTGTATAATTTTGCCCATCTTGTCCGTGTGTCCTTGCGACCTGTTGACAATCCTGATGCCAGGCAGCCCAGGTTGAGGTGTGCCAGCCCCGGCCCTGCCGTACCTTGCTGTGCAGGTGGTGCGATAAAGTGTCATCCTTGCTCAGCCCACACTGCTTCTAGCCCAAGGACACAAACCACAAACACCCTGCTTGGCCCTGGTAGCAGGTTTCTAAGTTGGTTGACCATAGAGAGGTGACAGACTCCCACCCACCCAGGGTCCCAGAGCTACTGAACTACCTACTGTGGGCGACTTTGTGCCGGACCCAAATTATCATCTTGGGGCCCTCTATACCTACTTCCAGGAGGGGTAAGTATCTCCCACTTTAACAACCTACTGCAGTTTGCCACAAAATATTGAGGTGTGGCAAGAACCTTCACTTGGATATGCGTTACAAATGGACATCTTCGTGTCGAATCCCAGCACAAAAGCAAAGTGTTGTTCAACAGTTATTAGGCCTCTCAGCACATGAAGCTTCCGTTTTCCCATAAAGCTAACTTTGCCTGCACTTGGCACTGTAATCAGCCCACAAGTTCAAGTGCAAGAGCATCTCTAAAGGCCAGTCCTATAAGCCCCCACAGGCTGAGTTGTGTAATTGGAATGAAAAGTATTTCATAGACAGGACTAAAAAACAAGTGCTGTAGTATATACAGCAGGCTTTTATAGCTGTCATTAGCAAAACATGCATAAATATGCAAAATCTTGCATATTCCACGGGAGTCCTGTTAATTGGGTGGGGCTTCCTGTATGTTCGATTGGACGGGGGAGATGGAACAAAGTACAACCAAGCGTACTTGTAGTGCCAATCAGGGGCCCAATTTTGCTGCCTGCCTTTACAAAACCCCATAAAGTTTTCCACGATGTTTTGCCCTTTGTGGTTTTAATCTAGCTTTACTCAGTGCTGGTTGGGCAACGGTCCACTTCAGTGTAAAGGGATTGACGTGTGAATGCCCTAAGCTTTCTTCCATGTCTAGAGCCTCTTACAATTACTGGCTTTAGGATACCTTTTTAGGCCAAGAATTGAAATAAAAAAACGTAACTTTTTTCTGCTGTTAGCCCACAAACCTGCCCTGCACTACAATTTCACTTTCTGGTTGTTTTTGGCACCCCAAACACCTCTCGATTTGTTTATGTCTTTGTTTCATTTCTGGTTTCCCTTTGGATGGGCCGTTTGTAACCATCCGTGATTGTTAGTTACACACAGGAGTGTGTGAATCCTGGGTGTGATTGTCCACCTTGGCTTGCTTGTAAATGAACCTTAAGGAAGCAGGCATGTTTTTTGTGGCATCACAAGTCATGGCCAAAACTAGCCCCATGGGCACAGTGTCAACCATCATGGAAAAAGGGATGTCAAAGTGTGGCTAACCTGTCGGATAATATGTCCAGTCAATAGCCGATGCCAACCCTCGACAGAGCTTGGACATGTGCATCACACACCAGAACTGAGATGTGATTTGAGTGCGGGTGAATCTATCTGCAGTTGTGTGCCTTCTACAAATGTCTGGCCACCTATTGTGTTTTATTTTTTTTCTTTTATGGTTTTACACATTTACCTGAAAAATGTCAGAAGATCGTGTGGCTCCCAAGGACTCACTTTTGATTTTAGCCTGGTGTGCTCTATGACAACGTCATGTGATGCGCGGCGCTACGGTAGTTCGGACGATCCTTACATTTGCATTGCTTGTGTGGATCGCATATTTAGTGATGCAAAATTATCCTATGGCTGGTGATGTAGGTGCATTCCAGAGAAAAAGTCTTTGCTGCTTTAGCTGAATGGCAGGTGCCGGAAACCTATCTTTTCGCTTTAGAAAATCTGACCCGCAAAAAAGTAAAAAAACATTGAGCGCGGAACCAGCTTGGATATTATCAACCACATGACAGTTAATTAAGTAAAGTCTGAATATAGACCAATTCCCTGTTTGAAGTTTTCCAGGAAAGGGTGGCGGGCAAAGCAAGTTTGGGCCAGGAACTAGCTCCAAATACACATTTTGCAAAGAAACATCTTACAGGGCAGGGCCAACATCCACACTGTTCTTTAAAATATGTAGAAAAGACCTTTACCCTTGTGAAGTAACTGACAAGATTGTTGGAGTTGTTATTGTTTTAAACTTGAAAGTGTACAATATAGCTGACTTGCCAACCCAAAAATGGTCGTTACTAGAAGGAGTCACACATATTTTTGCCCAAAGCACAAATAAAGTTGTTGAACCAACCTTTAATACTGCCCTTGTTGCTCGGAGAAAACAATGTGAGAGATTCCATCATTTTAAAAGTTCAAGGACACCAAATTACATTGCTTGGGGTCATTTGTCAGTGTGGCACAAGGACATTGTTATGTATGCAGACTTTATTGAAATTATGTACAATCTTTTTACATTTCATAATGTCAAACTCCATCTGACCAATAACATTTTTTCAGGCACCCAACTTTGGTTAAAATTTAGCTAGTCCACACAGTCAAAGGGCTAAAACATTTATTAAGTTAGTTTATATGTTAAGAGTTTGATTTGCAACTCATGTTTGACAAAATAGACACTATAGCAGCACTTGATGAATGTTCAAAAAGTTATTTGCAGTTAACTTGGTAGCAGTAAGGTGTTGTTTTGTGGCCCTGCAGAAAGTGAAAACATTAACATGTTTGATAGTTGGTAAGCAAGACTTAACATCCATGGTGAACTGGAAGTGCACCAAAACACAGTTCATGCTAGCTCAGGGGCTGAACCAAAAAAAGAAGAGACCGGCCAAGTGAAGCCAAGCACGAGTCACAAAGGGATTTGGTGTACATTGGACATACTTAAAAAAGAGAGGTTCTTGGCGCCCAGTTTTTGGACAAACTGGACGAGCCTATCCACCATGACAAGGTGACCTCAGTTAAGATGGGGCCCTACACTATAACTAAGAATGTCTGACTTTCAGCAAAGCAGAAACAAACCCACTTTGGATATCAAATGCTACTAAGAAGAAAACAAACAAAAAAAGGTCCACCATGCTTTCTGGTGAAACCTCTTGGACAAGGAGGCCTCATGTCTTGTGACAACGGCTCTGTGCTCCACAGTCTTCGCCCTTTATTTTAGTCCCTTCTTGCATCTGGTTGCCATGGGTGGAGGAACCTCAGTCACAGCCCCTAATGACTGGCTCATCTCCTCCTTCACACCCAAAAGTTTGGCTTCATGGAGCTGCAACTTAGTGGGCGCATAACCCAGAGTGGCTGACAACATTATCGACCCATGAGAACATTATCCACCTAGTTTGGTTTTATGGAGGTGCAACATAGTGGCCACATAACCCAGAGTGGCTGACAACATTATCGACCCAGGAGAACATTATCCACCTAGTTTGGCTTCACAGAAGCAAAACTTAGTGGGCGCATAACCTAGCTTGGCTGGCAACATTATTGACCCAGGAAAACATTATCCACCTAGTTTGGCGTCACGGAGGTGCAACTTCGTAGGCACATAACCCAGAGGGACTGGCGACATTATAGACCCAGGAGAACATTATTCGGCTAGCAATATTGATCACAGTTTAAGTGTGTTTTCAGACTCTGCGTTTGGGGTGTGTTCTTTGGTGTGATGTTTAAGGAAGCCTGCATTTACCAAACATTCCCCATCACTAAAAATAATGAACGATACATTAGTCAACACCAAATGAATGGCAAAAAGACCCACTTTGGCCACACTAACCATGCATGTTCTACATAAGCTGCAACGCATCAAAGGTTTTTTTTTATTTCAAATATGAAAACACAGGAGTGCATTTAAGGCTGTGCATTTTACAAACCACAGTTTGTAGACACTAAACTGACAAAACAGAAACAAAATGTTAAACACCCTAGGAACAAAGCCGTGCACCACAAAACGTTAACACTTGGCACCTAACAAAACGTTAAACAACCAAAACAAAAAAAGATGGCAGGTGAGGTCAATTGAAGGAGGAGGAGCTGACACCTCTGAAAGGCCACAAATGTGGCATAAATGTGCCCTGCAAAAGGAAGCACACTCCCTGGACATCCCTGGTCTCCAATGCTTGATAGTCCCAACAGAAATGGAATCCATCAAGCTACTGTTTTCGCAGAAGGTCAGTGTGGGCAATGTCCATCATTTAGGAACAAACAGGCAGACTAAAGAATCATTTGAAAAATGATTCACGCTCCACACTATGCAGCAATAAAATACAACATTTCAAATGAAAACGATACATTGCACCATTTTAGTGAGACAAAACATAATATGGAACATTTAGATGAGCTGGCACCATGTGTGGCATTTTGAAACAGAGTGACTTATGTTTATTTTACCTTGCCGTGAAATTTGGGGCAGGTGGTGGATTTCTGAGGCTCACAGGCAACAATACATCACATGATATCCCAGGTGTAAAGTATAAGGCACACACCCTATTGTCAGAAATCGCTGGCGGAAACAGTGGCATGTAAACCCAAGAGAAATGTTAAGCTTTACACACAATACTTAGCCAGTCACACAGCTTTGCTCAAAATTTGCAAAGACCATCAGAACATAAAATTTTCTCGGCTTTCACAGCATGAACATTGTGCTATTTTTAGTGTGGGCGATCCAGCAGGTGGACGAAAATGAGGAACAAAGGCCAAACAGACCCTGAAGAAGGCCCTGGACATGCCGCCAACGCTTCACCTTTGACAACATGCCTGATCAACAAGTGATTGGGCAGTTTTGCCATTGATGACCTCTTCATCAAGCTTCAGTACATTTGGCAAAATTAAAACAGATGCTCACACGCAATTCCACCACTCACCAAACTGCTTAGTGTCCTTTACTATGTGTTGTCTAGGTCATTCCAACGCTGTATGGCTGATCGGTTTGGCATGACCCAGTCAACTTTTAGTCACAGACTACATCTTGTGATAGACCACATAGTACACCTTGCACCCGCATATATATCAAAATATGAGGGATATCAAAATATGAGGGATACAATCAGAGGTGTAGGTCAACCTTGCCACAGAGCACCAACTGAAGGACCAAAAGAACAAAGCCAAAACAGGGAACCAGAGTCTTTGCTCAGGTTTGAACACCAATCAGCTGTCTTTTCCTAAAATTATTTTGGCCCGGAGTTGGTGGTTTGATTTGATCTCTGGTTTGTCAAGCTCTCTAGGTGAAAAGTTCGCACTTCAATTTTAAATGGTTTTAAAATAATCCAAAACACTGAAAATAACAAGGAAAAGCAATGCTCTATACACCTCGCCTAATAGAGAGATCAATGCATTTTCCACTCCCTCCAAGCTCTGTTTTGAAACTGAAAATGCTGTGAGCTGAGAGAAGGTGGAAGAACTGAGGTATTGAGAAAACCCCTTTATTTGTGGCCAATGTACAAATGTAATAACCTTGTTATACAAAGAATAAGCTTTAATAAGCTAAAATTGAGAAATGTTATTAGTGTGTGCCCATCAATCCAGGATTAATAGTGGTCATGTAGAAGATCAAAAAGAGGATCAATAGAGGTCATGGTAGACCGGTGGAGAACATTGGAGCAGCGATGGTCCATTAACATAGGATGAGGTCCTTTACAGTAAGAGCAGTCATGCTGTGGAAAAAACAAACTCAAGAAAAAAGGTGAAAATGTTCCACAATGGCTCAGTTGCTTTTGCGTTCTACTGGACCTAGATATAGGAAAGTTTGAATACAATCTATTCTTTGCTTTGGCCTTGACAATAGTATTCAAACTGTTCAAATAAAATTAAAAAAATGTTATATATTTATTTTGCACAGTTTAAGTAATCGTTGTAGGGCTGATTTTACGTCTTTATTTTTCAAGCTGTAGATTAGTGGATTCATCATGGGGACAATGGCCGTGTTAAATAGAGAGAATATTTTGTTGGAACCAATGCTGCTCCCAGAAATTGTTACTACATATTGTAAGATGAGAGAGGAATATAAGATCACAACCACCGTGATGTGTGAGGAACATGTGTAGAAGGCTTTACGTCTGCCAGTACTGGAGCTTATTCTTAAAATACATCTGATAATGAATACATAGGAGGTTATTGTCAGGAAAAGTGAAATAAATACATCTATATTGCCAATAATTAAAATGTAGCGGTCCATTAGTGAAGTGTCACTGCAGGTAATGTCCCTGATGGGCAAAGTGTTGCAAAAATAATGATCAATGTCCTTGGAAATGTAACAAGTGAACCTTGACATTAACACAATGATAGGAGCAATGGATATGAATCCGAACCCCCAGCTGAGTGAGGCCAGCAGACCACAGAGTCTCCAACTCATGACTGTATGATAATGTAAAGGCCGACAGATGGCCACATAGCGATCAAAACTCATGGCGGCCAAAATTGATACCTTCATTACTGGTTAATGTAGTAAAAAAGTATATCTGGGTCATACAGGCCGTTGTGGAAACCATGTGGTTTTGTGTTATGAAGATATCTAAAACCCTGTGTAGCGCTGTAGTGGAGCTGGATATGTCTAACACAGACAAGTTGGACAGGAAAAAGTACATGGGAGTGTGCAGGCGGATATCAAGGCAGACCAGGAGGAGAATGGTCAGATTTCCACCAAGAGTGATGAGATAAATAAGAAGAACCAGAAGGAAGATGAGAACTTGGAGTTCTGGAACATCTGAGACTCCTTTAAGTCTAAATCCTTCTGTCATGGTCTGGTTTATGGAACTCATGGATAGACTTGATTTTCCTTCCTATAAAAGTAAATAAAATATATATACTTGAGTAAATATGTAATACACATCAGTTTACACTTACCAAAATAATAGTGATGTAAAGACAGAAATACAACCTGTCAAGAGGACAGACCCCTTTAATTTTTTTTTTTAAACAGCCAGTGGAGGCTTTTGAAACCAATTCCAATTTTGGACCTTGCATGTCCTATTTGTTAATATAACGACCCCATTCTACTAGTGGGTCATGGCTACATCTTAGGAATCATAAATACCTGCATATTTGATAAGTATGTTGCATCTCTTTGGTTCAAGCCAACATGTAGCGCTCCAGGTCTGCAGTTTAGAAGATGGTAGTAGTGGTGGTTTACTTGTGTCATGGTGACGCTTGCCCACCATGCCTCTCATGCATCCCAGGTGACACTACAGTTAAGAGGGGGTTTGCTGGCGGACTAGGTGGTGTTCCTCCTAAATTTCCCCAGGACACTCTCTAATGGTGGTGTGTTGCTCAACTGCCTGCTATGGGGGTTGAGGTGCCCTTGTTGTATGGGGCAGATAAACAGGCAGGAGACAAATTGGTTAACAGGCTTAAAACATCACTTCTTTTTACTTCCCAGGTAAGATGTAGTACACATATAGAAAGGACAGTTTTCAACAAGTATTTGCATTTGATCAAGCCATACAACCGTGCAGTAGAGGAACAGTAATCCCACTTTTCGATTCCCTCAAGAGCCTTCCAGACTTTAGTCAAATGTGGAGTTTCCTTAACTTCCACGTGATCTGGGTTTTCCTAGAAGTATTGGGGTATTGGGCCAGGCCAGAAGCTGCTGGATCCCAAAGGCCATGAGATTTATGGGACCAACTTCATGAATTTTCCTTGAATTCAAGTCTCCTCACACAGACTGGACTGCTGCTTGCGTTCCTTTAGAGCTGCTCCTCTGTCACAAGTCCTCTCCTATGTAGCCCTGAGCCCATGGGTCAACTAAGCCTTTGCCAGAATGACATGATCTATCACCTCTGACTAATCAACAACAAAATCAAAAACTAAGTTTACCTATCATTATATAACCTCCTCCCCACACCTTTGTCCTGAAAACCTCTTCCTATTAAGGTTGAATACTGTGTACTGATTTACATTTCCGCTTAGCAAGTATGACTTTGCACTTTTCAAACCAGCAGGAGACATGACCTAAACTATCATCAGAGTTACTAAGGTTACATAAAGTTCAACATTGCACCTTACAGACATCTCTCATAGTACTAATACAATAGTAATTTACATTTTCACATAATCCTGTACACTACAAATATTTATATCAACACCCCCCACGAAAAATGAAAACATCGCTTTTTTGATTAACCCCTTAAGGACCCGGCGTTTTTTTTTGGTGATACGTCCGTTTTTCCCTCCTCGCCTTCTGAAAGCCATAACTTTTTTATTTTTCCACCTACATAGACACATGAGGGCTTTTATTTTGGGGGACAAGATGTTCTTTCTAATGGTGTTATTCACTATACTATAGAATATACTGGGAAACCGCAAAAAAATTCCAAGTGGGACAAATTGTGAAAAAAATATGTATTTTCGCCATGTTTGCGGGGGTTTTGCTTTTACGGCGTTCAATCTTCAGTAAATATAATGTGTTATTTGTATTCTACAGGTTGTTATGGATCCGACAATATCAAACATGTAGGGTTTCCGTTATGTTTTGGTACCGTAAAAAAATTCCAAACATTTTCTATTTTTGAAATTTGCGTCACGGCACCATTTGGTGCGACCAATAACTTTTTTGTACTAACACCTATGGACGTCAGTGAGGGGGCATTTTTTGCGGGCTGAAGTGTAATTTCTATCGCTAGCAGTTTGGAATGCATGCGACTTTTTTGATCATTTTTATTCCATTTTTTGATTGACGAAAAATGACCAAAAAAACGCAATTTTGGCATTTGGAATTTTTTTTCTTCTACGGTGTTCAGCGTACGGGATAAATGATGTTATATTTTTATAGATTTGACTTTTTCGGACGCGGCGATACCAAATATGTGTAACTTTTTTATTATTTCAATGATTTCATTTGTAAAATGGGGAAAGGGGGTGATTTGAACTTTTAATACTTTTTTTTTTTGTACTTTAAAATTAATTTATTTATTTTATTACTGTACCATTTAGTCCCCCTATGGTGCTTGACCACGAGGGGGTGCGATTGTTAATACAACCTAATACATTGCATAGGCAATGCATTAGGGTGTACAAAGATGGTGGTTTCCCCACTTCCTGTCTGCGGACGGAAGGGGGGACAATCGGCCAGTGTAAGTGACGGGAGCCTTCACAGGGCTCCCCACAACCGTGTCCGGTCGTCGGATCGGCGCAACATAGCTGCGCTGAAGCCGATAACCATAACGATCGGTGCGCGGCACAGATCGGCGTTCATTCAGACACAGCGGCCATCTTGGCCGCGGTGACTGATGGGTTAAACAGAGCCAGCGGGCGGAGCCACCTGCCGGTGCTGTTACTGCCGGGTGTTCGCAGCGATTAGCCGCTAACACCCGGCGGCTGTGCGGGGGGGTCGTGGAGCGATCCCCCGCAAAGCCCCTTAGCGGCCCTGGGACGTACTCATACGCCCAGGGTCGTTAAGGGGATAAAAACACAAATATATATATATATTATATTATATATATAATATATATATTATATATATATATATATATATATATTTTATATATAAAACAAAAAATATGACATAGTGGGGATAACTGAGACATGGCTGGACGAGAGCTACAACTGGGCGGTTAATTTACTGGATTACAGTTAATTTGGAAGAGATTGTAAACACAGGAAGGGAGAGGTGTATGTATCTATGTAAAATCCTGTCTGAAGCCAACACTGCGGGAAGATTTGGATACAGGAAATGAACATGTGGAGTCATTATGGGAAGATATACATGAGGGTAACAACAATAATACAATCCCAATAAGGGTCTTCTATAGGCCCCCAAACATAACAGATCCCATGGAAGATATGCTCCTCAGGCAAATAGATGAGGCGGCTAATCAGAATAAGGTTGTTAATATGGGCGACTGTAACAACCCAGACATAAATTCGGAAACTGAAACCTGTGGCTCTCATAAAGGAAACAGGTTTTTGTCAATAACTAAAGAGAGTTAACTTTCCCAACTGGTGCAGGAGCCAACGAGAGGGAAGGCTTTTCTAGACTTAATATTGACTAATAGACCTGACAGAGTAACAAAGGTTCAGGTTGGGGGGCACCTGGGAAATAGTGACCACATTATAATACATTTCCATTTATCCTTCAATAGAGCTTTTTGTGGAGGAGCCACAAAAACACTGAATTTTAGGAAGGCTAATTTTAATCTGCTTAGTGAGGCTCTAAACTGTATTGACTGGGACAAGGTGTTTAAAAATAACAGAACAGGAAATAAACGGGAGATCTTTAAAAACATCTTAGGCGCCCACTGTGAGAGGTACATACCTTATGGTAATAAAATAATTAGAAACAGGAAAAACCCAATGTGGGACAACAGAGATGTAAAGGAGGCAATAAAAAACAAAAAGAAAGCGTTTCATCTACTAAAACAGGAGGGCAGTGAAGAGGCACTAAAGAGCTATAAGGAAAAATAAAATATGTAAAATAATGATAAAGGCCGCAAAGCTGGAGACAGAAAGACATATTGCCATAGAAAGTAAAATTAATCCCAAAATATCTTTTAACTATATAAATAGTAAAAAGATTAAACTGGAAAATGTTGACCGTTTGAAAAGTAGTGAGGGAGATAATGTGGAGGGCGATTAAACAATTTTTTCTCCACTTATTTAACGAGGAGGATGACCTTCCTGTTGATGAGCAAAGGGATGAGGTAAACTTCACCTTAAATTTTCTTGTCTAACCCAAGGAGAAGTGCAGCTCTGTCTTAAGAAAATTAAAATAGACAAATCACCAGGTCCTGATGGCATACACCCCTGTGTCCTAAGGGAGTTAAGTAATGTGATAGACAGGCCCCTATTATTAATATTTATGGACTGTCTAATAACGGGGTATGTCCCAAAGGATTGGCGCATAGCAAATGTGATGCCAATATTCAAAAAGGGGTCAAAAAATGATCCTGGAAACTACAGGCCGGTAAGTTTAACCTCTGCTGTGGGTAAAATGTTTGAAGGTTTACTAAGAGATGTTATACTGGCCTCTCTCACTGAAAATAAACGCCGTTCCAGCATGGGTTTATGAAGGATAGGTCCTGTCAAACTAATCTCATCGGCTTCTTTGAGGAGGTTAGTTCTAGACTGGATCGGGGTGAGACATTGGATGTTACATACCTTGATTTTTCCAAAGCATTTCATACTGTGCCACAGAAAAGGTTGGTGAGTAAAATTAGAATGCTTGACTGGGGGAAAAGGTTTGCAAGTGGGAAAGTAACTGGCTCAGTGATAGAAAACAAAGGGTGGTGATTAACGGTATATAGAAAAATCACAAAACAAATGGGACATTATTTAATCAAAAACACAACAAGGCCATAATTACAGCTCAATGGCTGAACTAAAGACTGAACCCACCAAGAGGCAACACAGTCCCCAATGCTACTTGGGAAAGACAAACAGGTGCAGCTAATTGCTGAGCAGTAGATCACACACCCCACCACTAGGGGAACAATTAGATGATAAAAAACTGCACATTAAATTGATACCTGTTCACACCAGCATTAAAAAAAGACGCAGTATGGGGAGATTGCACAAATGCAAGAGTACCGATTAAACAATCACTCACATGCCTTCAATATATGAGGGAGGTGGTTGCTGGCTTTACAATTGCATATAGATAAAGCGGTACAAAAGGGTGCCATTAATGCAAATACATGTGGTGCACCATGCTGGCTTACAATCTATTAGTGACGCCTGTACTATTCGGTTGAGCGGGCTGCCCAGCACTTTCCAGGTGTAGGACACTAGTTTAATCGGTACTGTTCCATTTGTGCAATCTCCCCATGTATTATACTGTGGCTTTTTTGCATGCTGGTGTGAACAGGTAGATTGACGTCTGTCTTTTTTCAGCCTTACAAACTATGTAACTAAGTTGTGGAATCACTACAACTGTAATATCCTATAGAATACAGCTAACATAATAAGGCATCACATTCCCTCCAAAAAAATAACAGCTATTTTTTTTTCCCCAAAAATATTGTGTAAAAGTTAGTGATTATATTACAGGTACATCAAATGGTATAAATTTCTAATTTTTTATGTAACAATAAGGGTAAATTCACAAAATTTAACCATCTGTCTTTTTGTTAGATTGAGGTGCCTGGGGCGCACCAATGGAATTGTTTTTTGGGGATAATCAGTGAAGTTGATTCTTGGAGTGCATCCTACAGCTACAGCTACTGCACATGACTGGCACTCTGCCTCTCTTTCTCTGCCTTTCTAAAAACTAGCCTCAGACCTGTCATGCCCGAGGCTCACTTAGTATAACGATCGATGCACAGCACTCAATAAAAATAATAATGGTGCCAGAGGAATGGATATTTCTATCCAAACAAATAAGGTAATAAAAAAATTCACGGCACTCAATAAGCAATATGCAGTGTGCATGTATTTACAGTGGAAATATATCATACTGGTAGAAACACAAAGTCCATAATTTTCAGGATATTAAATTGCATATCTTGTATGAAGACTTGTACGAAGACAGTGACCTGTTTTTGTGTGACGTTTCGAATGCTGTAGAAATCTTACTCATAAGTGGTCATGGTATATGAAAGAAGAATATATAAACAAAGAGGACTGTAGCTTTACCACTAAGGCAGATGAAAGTATGAGGATACAAGTGGGTTCAGGAACAGTGAGGCAATCACCTTAAAGGGGTTGTCTCACTACATTGATTCATCTTACCTCAGTCCTGTTTTTCTTGGTTTAATTTTGAATTCAGGGGTGTGTTTGCTGACTTCCACTAGGCTGCATTAGAAGCCAGGTCTGTAGCTATAGCGACCTGGGGACTGATGCAGCCCATACAAGAGGGAATATCTAGGAATAGGTAGGACACTGGTAATGGACGTATATATTGCAAAGTGACTTGTTTTTTCAACATAAAAAGCAGCAATCCTTGTAGTGAGACAACCCCTTTAAGGGAGTACCATATGGGTATGAGGATAATAGGTGTAAGTAGGGGAACTCTAGAAGGTACAGCAGTCTCACCTAGAGTTTCCCCTTCTCCCGTGTGGGCCAGTCCGAGTCTGACTCCATCAACCATATATGTTTGAATACTTGCTAGCAGGTATCTAGGCATAAACCGTGGTGTATTTGCCGCCTACTCATACATGGAGATAGAGTAAGTGTTGTGATAACCTTGCTCTGTTTTTCTGTACACAATTTCTTTGTGCCACACAATAGCGTAGTGACTGTGACACTTTATACACCCAGATCCCAACTAGTAGGTATTCAGGCAAATAATACTGACTGAAGGTCAATAGTGTGAACATACCCTAAAAATATTACGGCTCTAGGAATGCGGTGACACCAAAGTGACCTTGTTCCATAAGACAGGTTTTCACCTACTACTGAACTATATAGATTCGATATGGCTGTAATCATAACAACAAAACATACGTTGGCTCTGCACATATAAAATATATTCTGAAAAACACAAGCATAGGTGCACACTGGGAAAAGGAATTTTACATCTATACAAATTTCAGTGGCAACATAAAGACTAAGTAAAACCTCAAGGTATTAGAAATATTGGAAAAAGCATTATGCTAAGGAAAATATGAAAAACTGGGACTCTTTAGTTTACAGTATTTGATCAAAGGGTTGTTTTTTGCTTACCTCCCAAAACGTCAAGGGGATCCCAGAGCAGGTGAGTCCTACACTAAATATATTACCCCAAATAGGCGTCAATCCCGACTGCAACTTCAGGGTATGGTTAGGAACTAGAATTGAATTTCCTTTCACTGGTTTAAAAAGAGGCAGCTGAGTGCAAACAAGCCAATGAGATCGCCAATCTCAAGTGAACTACAAAACATACTTTGGCTTTGCACATATAAAATATATTCTGAAAAACACAAGCATAGGTGCACACTGAAAAGGCAAATTAACATCTAATTTCAAATATCAGTGGCACACTTAAAAACTAAGTAAAACTTTAAGGTATATTTGAAATTTGGAAATGCATTTTTGCTAAGGAAAATATGAAAAACCTGGGACTCTGTTTACAGTATTTGATCAAAGATTGTATTAAGCTCACCTCCCAAAAACGTCAAGGGATCCAGAGTAGGTTGAGTCTCCTTACACAAATATTTTGCACCTACTAGGCGTCATATCCCAGACGCAACTTCAGGTATGGTAGGAAAAACTAAGCAATTGAATATTATCCTGCAATGGTTAAAAGTGAGCTGCCATAGAGTGCAGCAAGCTAATGAGATCGCAATCTCAATATGAACATACAAAACATACGTTGGCTCTGCACATATAAAAATATATCTGAAAAACACAAGCATAGGTGCACACTGAAAAGGCAATATATACATCTAATACAAATATCAGTGGCACACTAAAGACTAAGTAAAACTCAAGGTATATAGAAATATTGGAAATGCATTACTGCTAAGGAAAATATGAAAAACCTGGGACTCTTAGTTTACAGTATTTGATCAAAGATTGTATTAAGCTCACCTCCCAAAACGTCAAGGGGATCCCAGAGCAGGTGAGTCCTACACTAAATATATTACCTCAACTAGGCGTCAATCCAGACTGCAACTTCAGGGTATGGTTAGGAACTAGCAATTGATTATCCTGCACTGGTTTAAAAAGAGGCAGCTGAGTGCAGCAAGCCAATGAGTCGCCAATCTCAAATGAACTACAAACAACGTTGGCTCTGCACATATAAAATATTCTGAAAAAACAAGATAGGTGCAACTGAAAGGCAATAATACATCTAATACAAATACGTGGACACTAAAGACTAGTAAACTCAAGGTATATCAGAAATATTGGAAATATGCACACTGTAAAGGAAATATCTTAGAAATATGCAAAAGACTAAGATCCTCAGTTTACAGTATTTGGATCAAGATGTATCTAAGCAAATATAAACTCAACTGGGGATCCCAGTTACAGGTATGTCAACACTAATTAATTACCTCCAAACTAGGCGATACAAGCATGAGTCCCTGAACTTATAGTATGGTAGGCTAGCAATACAATCTGCACTCAGTAAGAGGAACAGCTGAGTGAGGCAAGCCAATGGATCCCTTGACGTTTTGGGAGGTGAGTTAATACAATCTTTGATCAATACTGTAAACTAAGAGTCCCAGGTTTTTCATATTTTCCTTAGCAGTAATGCATTTCCAATATTTCTATATACCTTGAGGTTTTACTTAGTCTTTAGTGTGCCACTGATATTTGTATTAGATGTAATCATAACAACCTATTATTATGCTATTTATACCACTTGGTTAATAGTTTAAAAACATGTACATATAAAAACAACTATTTTCAGTTTTTCTCTATTTTCTTCCACAAGAAATAAAAAAAAGTTATTGGGTAAATTACATATACATCAAAATGATGGCAAAAGAAACTGCAACTCATCCCACAAAAACAAGCCCCTGTACATCTAGTGAAAAAAGTTATGGCACACATGTAGTATCTGATGTAATTGCGGGGACAGATTTCGCCCCGCAATTACGCCGGCTGCCATGCAGTGGGGTGGGGCGGTTAGCTGGCAGCTCGCCGGCCCCATAGACAGTCATTATTCACGGCGCGTACACGCCGTAAATAATTGACGGAATCCATAGTTCTCTATGAGAACTGTGGATTACTGTTATGACAGGGACGGATTTCAGCCGTACTGCAGCGCAAATATGGCGCACAGTACGGCTGAAATCCGTGCCCAAATCAGCCGTGTGAATTGGCCCAAAGAAGGTAAAAACTACACATCTTATTGTAGCTACAAATGTAACAACCTCACAGTATTAAAAAAAGCAAAGAACAATATCAATTTTTTCAGTTTTTTCCCCAATATCTCTGTAAGGGTATGTTCACAAGGCCTATTTGGACCCTGTTTTGGATGCAGTTTTTGGAGTGTTTCCTCACCCAAAACAGCCTCCAAAACGCCCCCAGTTCATTTCATTTATTCCTATGTAAAACAGCGTTTTAGTTCACACACGACGAGGTTTTTACACGTGTCTTTCGATGCGCTGAAAAAGAAGTGTCATGTAAATTCTTGAAGCGCGTTTTAGGCGCGTTTCTCGTGTGTTTTTGGAGCGTTTTTTGCTGCGTCTTTTGACCTGGCTATTCATTTTTATTGGTGAATACCTCGTCCAAAACCTCATCCGAAACCTCGTCCAGAACCTCGTCCAGAAATGCGTCCAAAATGCGAGGTTTTGATGCTGTTTTGGGAGTGGAAACGCTCTGAAAACTGCTTCGAAAACAGCGTAAAAATAAGCCGTGTGAACATACCCTAACAGTAAGTAAAGGTTAATTGGTAAATTACACATACACCTAAATGATGCCAATTAAAACAACATAAAAAACACAAAAAAATAAAAAACCTATGGCTCTTGAAAGGTGACAATGACAAGTAAAGGAAATGTTCGGCTCAAAATAGGCAAATTCCTTGATGGGTTAAGCATATGGTAATAACAATACTACTACTACTACTACTACTACTACTACTACTACTACTACTACTACTACTACTACTACAGATCATCCTACTAAAGAGAAAATCTGTAATTCAAAGAAACAATCAGTGTGCAGCTCCTCTATGTATAACCTGGAGGCTGTAATAAGCCAGAACATTATAGGACATAGAGTGACTGCAGGATAATACAATGTAGTCATTTACCTTATGCAATGTTATAAAGGATGAAGTACAAGAAATTACAGAGTAAAGACAATCATAATAATATCAGACAATGTACGGGAGTCATACCTGGTGTATTATGGATGACAGGTGCGTTTCTGTCACACACAAGATGCCAACACTTATACATCTACCGTAGCTGTGGTAGGAAATCTCAAGGGGTCTGAACAAGAAGACAGTAGAAGAAAGTAGTAGTAAAAGTAAAACAAACTTAGAAAAAGAAGTAAACTTGTAGAGTAATTAGTAATAAGTGCAGGATTTCTGTACACAATGGAACATACACATTTCTGTTCACTGTTTGTTCAATTCAGTCATCTTATTAACCCTTTGAGATGTTGTCTCCTTTCATCACCAGAGTCACTTTCCACATTTACCATATTCAGGACATTATAGGGAGAATGTTGCAGGTAGTCAATGCTGCAGTAGATGCGGCCAGACAGAGAATCCCCCGGTAATATCTACTGACCGCCAGGCAACTTTAAAGGGGTTTTCCCAGCTTGTCCCTCAACATGCATCTTGCTTTTGCTCTGACCTAGTGCTATAGCTAGGGAGGGGTGGAAGGAGAGGTCTACACTGGGCATTAATCTTTTGTTGGCAGCATGGCATACCTACCAACTCTCTAAAACTCCAACATGGTCAAGAGCAATCATGTCATCTTTGGTAGACAGAGGGAGAGGCCAGAGACAGGGTCTAGTAAGCTGCCTGTCACAGGCATAATACAATACTGTAATGTAATGCTATGTATTATAGAATGGATCAAGTGATTGCATAATCTAGTACCATACTGGGACCAAAATAAAGTAAAAATAAAATGTTTGAACAAATAAAGAGATAAACAGCAAAAATACCACAAAACCCCTGATTCCCCAATAGAAAAAGTAAAAAAAAAGTGGTACACATAAAAAGCAGCACCTTATCTGTAACAAACCAATCTATAAATCATGAGATTATTTAATCCATATGGTAAATGTCACAAAAAAGTAATTTTGTGCTCATTCAGGCTTTTAAAAAATAAAATAAATGTGATCAAAAACTCCCAAAACCAATAAAAACATCAACTTCCCTTACTTCCCAGCCAGCAGCACGATGAATGGGGATTTCTCCGCCCTACAGGCTGATAGGTCGCATGGAATTTTTAATAAGGGTAATATACTCTATTTTGGGACTCCATACTGCACCTCTGAATATTTTTCTGTCCTCTGGGCATTGGACTGCTGGTTTTCAGATTGCTTAACATAAGTATTTTTCTACATAGGCTACATATGTAATACATTACCTTTTACTGTTATAGTTCAAGAACAGATTCCTTCCCTTTCTTCTCTGCACATTGCTCTCCATTGTGGAACTCCTTGATGGTTTTTGCTGTACAATTTGAAAAAAAAGGACCGTGAATTAGTAGTAGGCTGTAAAGGGCCGTTCACATGGCTTATTTTGGGCAAGGATTCCAGCCGTATTGCGCGCCGTACTGCGCTGCAGTACGGCTGGAATCCGTCACAGCCATTACTGTAATCCACAGTTCTCATAGAGAACTATGGACTCTGTCTCCCCTCCCCGCTTGGCGAATACGCCGGGCGGGGAGAAAGTGACATGCACATTATCCCGGTGGAATACGTGCCGTGGATAATGGATGTCTATGGGGTCGGGGAGCTGTGCCCCCGCCCCTTATTCAAGCCGTAATTGCGGGCGAAATCCGTCCCGCAATTACGGCTTGAATAAGCCGTGTGAACATAGCCTAACACACATTGCCATCTGAAACCTTTAACTCAATTCCACCAATTACTACTAAATAATTCTTAATATTTTTAAAATTTAACTTGTATCTTAACCATTACTAAGTAGAATAAGTAATATTGTCCTGATATAATTTAAAATGAGCTAAACAGTAAGGGCGGCATTTCCTAACACGCCAACGCCAGTTTTTTGGTCTATATTGCGCTAAAACTGCTTTTGATACCATATTTTGGATGTACATGAACTGTCGTACACCAAAACTTGGCGCATTATATGCCGGGATCGAAGCATTGTAATGCGCCTAAAAATGTTGTGCATAGCACATCATTACAAGTGTATATGTGTTAGGCGCATTTCACATTTTACAAGTATGTGTTAGGTGCATTACAAGTATGTGTTAGGTGCATTACAAGTATGTGTTAGGTGCATTACAAGTATGTGTTAGGCGCATTACAAGTATGTGTTAGGCGCATTACAAGTATGTGTTAGACGCATTTCATATACTTGTAATGATAAACTATGCGCCTCCGTGCGCGATGTGCCTTGATAGGGGCATTACATACGCTTCTAATGATATGCTATGTACCGCTAATTGTGGCACAAAACATTTAATTGGGAGAGTACGTAATGCCCCTATCAAGGCACATCGTGCATGAAGGCGCATAGCTTATCATTACAAGTATATGAAATGCGCCTAACACATATACACTTGTAATGATGTGCTATGCGCCTCAATAGACGCATTTTGTTCTGGAGGCGCACAGCGCATCATTTTTAGGCGCATTATGTTTACTATGCAAGGTATACCTGACGCCAGATTTTTGATAGGGTCTGACTTTCTGGCGCACTTTACACTTATTTAATGCGCCTAAAAACTGACGTAGCACCGACAATTTTCAGACATCTCGCCCTAACTGAGCAAACTTTCATTACATCACTGCAAAAATAGAGTGCTTAATCAGGTAAATATCCACTATTTTTTTAAAGAAATTTAAGGATGCAGAATTGGTGTGACAACTGTAGCTGGTCACTTGTGAGATCAGTGGTCTAAGGGATTAAACAGCATGGAATTTATCTGGCTCCATTCTGTGCTGTTACCGGCAGGTGTCAGCTGAAATTAGCAGCCGGTACCCGCAGCCTTTGTAGCCACAGCCACTTAGTGACACTGGGACATAAGTTATGTCCAGTGTCAATAAGGGATTAAAAGGTTTTTCTTACTAACTTTTTCTACTGGTGGTTATGTTGTACACTGGAACAATGACACCTGTATAACCCACTTTTTCTGTGATTTTTATTTCCCTGGTCTTTTGTGTCTACTGACCTCTTCTTTTAGCAGACCAGCTTAATAAAAAAGGGCAACAACAAGTAAAACGGGAATATACACCTGTAGTCACTTGAAATAGCAATACAAAGTGTATCAATCTATAAGACTCACCAGTAGATTATTCAATAAATGGACAGCAGGTGGATGAAGGCAGGTTTACAGTTTGGTAAAAATTAAAATGCAGGTACAATCCAGAAATTATGAGAGTAATAGCAATAACTATCCCTTAATGCTATCCCCCAGAAGTGCAACCTACGGCCCTGGAGTGGGCGGAGGAAAGTGAAGGGTAGGAGTAGGTAGCGGCCCTAGTCACAGTGGCATCACTCATCATACCTCTCATGCCTGTCCTTGCACGTAGTCACAATAAAGTAGAGAGACCTGCAGCTTGGTGTAGAGATGGTATTTTTATCCCTGGGGCACATTTCTTGGTGCCTTTCCATGACTTTTCCAGTCTCTCTGTATCTCTGATACAACCTGCTGATGACACTGTAAAATTCTAATCTTAATGGCCACTTCCATCAGAGAGCATTCTGCGCACAATGGCGAGGTACTGCTGATCAGTTGTGTTGTCTTGGTCTCATGATGTCAAAATAAGAACAGCATGATGAGGAGGACTGTTTAAATCTCAATTCAAATTGATCCCCTAAATTTATTGGGCGATTCAGGGATCAAACAACTGTTGAAAAGTTTTCCATTACACTCCCTGTTAGAGATCAGCAAGTTGTGCAAAGAATACTGAAACATTGAAGAGTTGGACAAGTGCATCTAAATGGAAGAGATAGTAGTTCCTCCTGCTGTAGTGATAGTGTGTGGAGGCGCCTTTGATGCACATGCAGAAAGCAAGAGAGTGGAGACAGAGTTCATGGTGAAAACATAAACTTTTCCATTTATTTTGAAGCGAGATATAAAAACATGGCATTCCTCTTTTATTGTTACAGTCCTTTCTCAGCATGTTGTAGCTAGCAGCCAGGAGTGGTCCCATATAATACAATCCCTTATGCAGATGCAGCTTACACTACAAGGAGCTTCTTTAACCCCAGGAGAACTGAAATCCTATTTCCTATCTCCCAGCTTTAAAGAGAACCTGTCACATAGTTTATGCCCCATTGCTGAGGGCAGAACAAGGTAGTGACAGACATGCTGTTTCCAGCGCTGTTTCCATTATTCTGTAAGGTGCGGTAGTTTTCGAGTATTTAATGCTCAAATCTGCAGTTTTCAGACAGAAGAGTCATTCGAAGAGTCCTTCAAAGAGTCCGTTTTTTTTTCAAACCCGGACAATTGGAGGCTAGCCCCACCCACCTCAACTGATAAAGCTATTACTTTGAATAGATAGAAACATGTGAATAACTGTCAGTGGGCGGGGCTAGCCTTTGGTGGGCGTGGCTAACACCTACTCATGAATAAGATTTGAGGGGCAAATGCTCTAAAACTGCTGCATCTTACAGAATAAGGGACACCGCTCTGGAAACAGCAGGTCTGTCATTAGCTTGTGCTGCCCTCAGCAAGGGGGGCATAACCTATGTGACAGGTTCTCTTTAGCTTCAAGAGGATAACTGAGTGACCCCAGGAGAACCAGATTTGGCTTAAATGAGCCAAGCCAGAGGCAAAATACTAGACATCACCTGTGCGGCAGGCCTACACGATATTTACTATGCATCGTCACACCTGTACACACCTTGTATACCTGTTCCATGGGAGCCTCCATATTCCACTAGGCAGCAATTCACTCCATAAAAGTCCATTTGCTCTTGCAGGAATCGATGACTTCAGAATAGCAGAAGTGTTTGCAGCTCAGGACTGCAGGTCAACAGCCCTGTCAGGGAACAGATTTTAAGTAACCCCTTCCATTCTGCTTGGTAATCACCCCAGACTACAGGGTTTAATCTCACTAGCATTTAGCTACCATTAGTTCCACACTAATCACTGACACTAGGTAATTTGGAACCTCTGTTGCTCTCTCTCCTATCTCCCCTTCTCTTCTGGTTTCCATAGTAACTCCCGCTCTTGGCTGCATAACTTAAGTACTCACATTAGAGATCAGTACTGTTAAATTGACTTGAGATCTTTATCTCTTACAGTGCACTCAATTTCAGACATAACACAGTTTAAGATTCACCCAAAGGTCATCCATCTCTTTGAAGGACCGAATTTACAAGGAGGTCAGTGAACCAAGGCATGACACCTTATTACAGACTTGTCATCACTATTATCCCATTACGCTCACATAGAGATCATAGAGTTCTTCTTGATAATGTCAAAAAGAAAGAAGGATACATGAACCAAGCATGGCCTTTGAGTATACACAGATAGTCATCATTATCATCATCACAATATAAAATCACATCTTCTCTCACTCTAGTGCACCAACTCTATTTCAGCATATAATTAAACTGTAATGTACATAAAGGTTTAACCAGATGCACAAAGTGTTTAATTCCTGTAAATTACAGAAGCTTGCCCTGTGACTGCCCCTAACATTGAAACTTATCTCTCTGAAGCCTTTCCCTCAGACACAAATACTCAC
>JAODAL010051637.1:0-26549 GCA_025379985.1 Phyllomedusa bahiana | reverse complement strand
GAAAGAAGGAAAAGACTATAGTCCTCCCCAAGAGTGAACCTAGTCCAATTGACAACAAATAACCAAAATAAGTTAACCTTAAAATGAATAAATTTTGCCCCTGCAGCTGCATACTGTTTGTGGGGGCACCGGACAATAAACACATAGCGAATTGTATAAAAAAATTTAAATAAACCGTTGCATCAGTTCAAAAATTACTCACCCCCCCAAAGCGGTGGAAAAAATGCAGGAGAAGTCCAGGGCGGGGAGCTCAAGTTCCAGTTCAAGTTGGGGAGTGTTGTGGATTTAGGTAAAAGGCGAGGTTCGGGGACCCTGTTCCCGGGAAGGGAGAGGTGTGGGGAGAGGAAGAGAAAGGGCCCGTTTTCGCTCCCGGGAAGGTGACCCACGGGCGGATCTGGGTCCACTAAAAAACCGAAGGCATCTTCTGCATCTTTTGGGTTTGAAGTACTTCGGGGGAAGCTCGGCAGAACACCTTTGGGGTCCCGGGATATAAGATCGGGGAAGCGAACCTTTTTTGGCAAACACATAGAACAATTTAATTAAAACCTGGCGCGCCTGGAAATCCTAAAAAAATCCTCGAAAATTAGTACCCTATTCCCTTGGAGGGGGGAAGATTTCTGCTTACGGATGCTTTGAGGATATTTGTTTCCCTTTGAATCAAGATACTTGAGATCCTGGGGGGATCTTCTTTTCAGCTGATCCCCTGTCAGAGTGCTAGCAGGAGGTTCGGGGCAAATACGATGTGCTCTCTCGACCCTAAAGGCGCGGTTGTTGCTCAACGCCCGCGGGAGGGCAGATTGGGAAAGTTTTCCCGGAGGTCCTTGCTTTAAACCCCCTCCGGAAGGGCCCACAATTTTCAGGTTGCTCCTGCGGGAAAGTTTTTAAGATTTTTTCTATGGTCGACAGGGGGGGTGTCTTTTCGCTTTATTGCATGAAACAGCTTAGGGCAGCACTTTTTTCTCTGCCTTTTTAATTTTTTTTTCAGGGCCCCCGTGTTCCAGATCCTCCAGCCTTGAGTATGCCCCTGAATGTCATGTTGCAGTTTGCTCAAGGGGGGCCTGCGGGCTCCTTTAAAAATGGCCTGGATTTCAGGGGGTATACCTACCCCTTTCGACTAGTGAATTGTAGTCTAGAGTGGGAAGAGGTGCAGCTCCGTCTGTGGGGGCCAGTGAGAACGCGACCGGGGCAGCATGAGTACGTATGCCCGCTCTTCTCAGTCAGTGTCAACGGCGGGCCTATTTGGGTCGCCTCTGGCTTGCGGGCAGGCAAGGGGAGCGCCCTTTTTTGGGTTGCTAGGGGGACATATCTACCCACCACCCACGCTGAAGATCAGAAACGGGCGCAGTCGGGGGGAGCCGGCCCCTGCGCCGTAAAAGGGGGCTATTTTGGGGGGCAAAAGCAGGGAGGGGGGGGGTTTGTCTCCTGCTCACATCCTTGTGCCAGCGCCGGAACCGGAAGTCTTGTGATGTAAACCTTGCTTCACATCCCCTGCGATGCTGATGCAGATTTGCACTGAGCGCTGTACATAAAATGGAGAAGACAAGAACAGTAACAAACCCTCCTGCCTTTTCTCTGTAGAAGCAGCTGCACAGTTAGTGTGCAGCTGCTAACTCTGGGCAGCCATTTTAATACATTACAGACAAAGGAAGAATCAATCTATAAATTACAATTGGTAAAAAAAAGATTCTCTTTACTATCTAAAGGTTTGGGTTCAACCATTTCAGCCTGTATCGTACAACCCAAATTTCCCAAAAAATTGGGGACACAAAGAAATTGTGAATAAAAACAATGCAATGTGTGAGGTCCCAACATCAATATTATTTCAAATAGAACAAAATCACAGATAAAAATTTGAAACAAGAATTTCATTTTAAATAAAAAAATAGTTGTTTCAAAATTTCATGGGTCAACAAATCCCCAAAAAATTTGGGGACCATGCCTTTTTTAAAACCACTTTTGGGCATCCCCCCCTTCTTCTTACACATCAACAGAGTCTGGGGACGGGAGACCAGTTTTCTAAATTTTGGAAAAAAACCCCCCTTTCATTCTAATACAGGCCTTAACGTTCAATCGCCTTGGCCTCTTTGTCCCCCTTTCCCTCTTATGATGCGCCAAATGTTCTCTAAGGTGAAAGATAGGGACTGCAGGCTGGCCATTTCAGTACCGGATCCTTCTCCATTTACCCTTATTTATGATTGCTGCAGAAGGGGTCTGGCATTATTTGTTAAAAAAATGCAGGTCTTCCCTGAAAGAGATGACGTCTAAGGGAGCATAGTTTTTCTAAAACCTGAACAAGCCCTCTTTAATGGGCCTTTCCAACATGCAAGCTGCCCATGCCACAAGCACTCATGCAACCCCATCCCATCAGTAGCAGGGTTCTAAAGGGAGCGTGATAACAATTTGGGGTTGTCCTTTGTCCTCTCGGGCGCCCCATTTTCCCAAAAAAATTAAAATGGACTCACTGACCACAAAAAATTTTTTTCCTTTTTGCCACACTCCTTTTAAATGCCCCCGGCCCAGTTAAATGGTTTGGTTTGTGGAGTGCTTTTAAAAAGGCTTCCTCTTTTCACTGAGAAATTTTAGCTGGGAACGGTGGATGGCACTTTAAAAGTGTTCACTGACAATGCTTTCTGGAAGTATTTCCTGAGCCCATTCTTTTATTTCCTTACAGTGGCATTCCTGTTTAGGTACAGTGACGTTTAAGGGCCCCGGGGTCACGAGCATCATAGAGTTTTACGGCCCTTTACCCTTACCACAGCGAATGTTCCCGATTCCTGAATCTTTTGAGATGTATTATGCATGATGATAACTTTTAAAATCTTTGCTATTTTACACGGGGAACACCATCCTGGTTTGCTGCACAATCTTTTTGCCAAAATGGGGGAATTGGTGATCCCTTACCATCTTGGCTTCAAAAGGAAACTGGCACTCTGAGTAGATTTTTTTACCCAACATGTTGTCAATTCACCTAATAGTGTTGATTGGTCTTCCCGCTGTTCGTTAAATTTCTCAAGGGCATTTTTCCCCATTATTGGGACTTTTTCCCAACTTTTTGGGTTTGAGACATGTGAAATTTTAAACAAATTTTTTCCTTAAAATGTTTTAATTTTCCGGGGTTTAAACTTTTTATCTGTCATCTATGTTCTATTTTGAATAAAAAATTTGATGTTGGACCTCCACATCATTTCTTCAGTTTTTATTCACAATTTGTTTAGTGTCCCAACTTTTTTGGAATTGAGGTTATACAATCATGGAAGTTAACAGTTTTGCAAGAAATCTTACTCTGAAAAATCATGTCTCTAAGATTAATCTGTCTACTTCAACTGTCAGTCTATCGAATACTGATGATACATTTGAATCTATTACTAAAAAAAAACTTTTTACACGGAAAATTAAAAAGGGAATCCCTTTTGGGTTAAACCCCCCAAAAAAATTATTAGACTTGTCTAGTGTGGATTGTGTCCACAATTCAGTCTTTTTCCAAAAAAAATTTCAAGATTTTCCCCTTTAAATTTTTCCCCCCTGTTTAAACCGGGAAAGGGTTTCAGGGAAACTTTGAAAAAAGAGACCTGATTAAATTATATTTTGAGATTAACTGTGAACTCTTGTGGGATACATTAACATATTAAACCCTCTCTAAGAATCCTACTAATACATTTATCTTGGATTTGGAAAAATTACTTGGAGAGGGTCTGGCATTAGGGATTGTGACACAGAGGGAATATGATTACCTCTATGTCACATCCGCAGTCATTCCGATATTTCACTCTCTACCGGAAGATGGAAAAAAACTGTTTTCTCAACCACCTACATGGGGAAAAATAATATTTGATACATTTGGCGTTTTTAAATTTTTTCCCCCCTACAAAGAAATGGAGAGGTCTGTATTTTTTATCCCAGGGTACATTCAAACTGTTGGATACCGAACTAGAAAAATCCCGAAAAAACAAATTTATGATTTTTAAATAATTAATTGGCAAATTTTTTTTGGGAAAATTTTTTAAGTAAATTTTTACACAAAAAAAACCAGAACTTTTAAAAGGGTTTTTTCATCAAAAAATACTTATTTGGGGGTTTTAAATCAAGTTTTTATGTTTAACCTTTTTTGAAAAATTTTTCCGTTTTTTTTTTTTAAATTTTCCCTAATCAGTTTCAATATTTTTTAAATAATTCTTTAAACCCTGCATTTCACTTTGGGCCACTAAGCCTAATAATAGTCTGGGCACTTCCCTTTTTTGTAGAGGGAAAAAATTTTTACCCGTTTTGCTTTTTTTATCAGCCAAGACAAAAGGGGCCCAAAAATTAAAAGTAAACCCCCAAAGGGTTTAATAGGGCCCCAAAAAACACCATCACAAAGGGGACAGTCAAAGTTCACCCCTCCCCCCCTCTCACAAGACTTATTCCCAATCACAAGCCTAACAACTCCCCCTTTAGAAATTCAATGGGGACTTTAGTCAGTCTTAAAGGCCCCCATTGCATGAAGCTTTCGTAAAGTATCTCTCTGATGCTGTTAAAGCAAGGGAAGCAGGGAAAGCCCGTCCCCAAAATCATAAACCGGGCCCCCCCAGAATTTTAGAAATCTACACTCCAAAAAAATTATACCCAAGAAAAAAGGAAAAATGGTTCAAGGGCTTGAAAATTTTAAAAAATAAAAAAAATGGGGCAGATTCCCTTTTTTATTTGGTTTTAGAACCTTTGTTTCAAAATTTGAGTTTCCTGTAAACTTTACCAGGTTTTGCACACACTGCCGCAGGGATTTTGGCCCACCCCTCCATACAGAAACTTCTCCAAAATTTTTTTAATTTCAGGGGTGTCACTTGGGGTTTGTAAAAAATTTTAGGGTCCCTATAGGGTTTTTTTATTTGGGTTTTAGGTCAGGAACTGGGTAGGCCCTTCCCGGACCTTAAAAAATTTTTTATGGTCCAACCCCTTAAATTGCCCCAGGCTGTGTGTTTCAGGGCATTGTCATGCTTAAGACACAGCCCCGCCAATTTAAAAATTTTCTCCCCAAAGGGAAGGAGGTTGTTTGTCGAATATCTCAATACATGGCTCCATTTAAACCCCCCTTCAAAAAAGGTGCAGTCGTCCTGTCCCGTTTAAAAAAAACCTTGCAAAGCAGCAGGATTTTAATCCAGAAGGGGATAAAATGTGTTACTAAATTTTAATCTTTGAGACTGTTCCCCGCCCCATTTTAGGGCATTGACCAGGTCCTCCCTGTAGTTTTTGGGCTGTTCCTGAAATTTTTTCCAAATCATCCTTAAACCCAAAAAGGGGAAAAAATTTTAATGGGGGCCCCCGACCGAGGAAGATTTTAAAATTCAACCTGTTTTTCCCCTTAATTTTTTAACAACGCCAGCAACATTGTTGCCCCTTTTCACCAAGCCTTTCTTGTCTATTGTGCTGTAGCCTATCCCCCAGCCTTGTACATTTTACTATTTTTTTTCTGGTGTCCATTTGACAAAATCTTTGGGGCTTGGCCATGGTGGAAAAGAATAAGATTTAGTATGGGGGACAGCGTTTTCCCTTTTAAAAGGTAACGAGTTCAAACAGGGGCCAAAAAAAAATAGGTAATGAGTGCAGAGAAAGGGGGCTTTTTCCTTTAAAAAGAAACTAACAAAGGGCTGTGAGGGGCCAGAATTCTTGTGGGGTTTGGGAGGGGATAAAAAGCTTTTTTTCATGCAATAAAATGTGTTGGTTGACTATTTTTTGTCTTATGGTTGTTTCATGTTCTTTCAGAAATTTTAATTACAGAAAACTAGGGGGCTTCAATTTGGGAGTTAAGTTTTCCCCTTTTTTTACAAAATTGTTTTTTGCTTGGTTCGAATTTTTTTTTATAATTTTTTCTTTGGAAACCCATATATAGACTGTTCATATTGGTATGGCCCCTAAAATAGATGGAACATTAATTTTCTTTTAAAAGTTCTTATGTAGGGATCAAACCAAAAATTCCCTTTCCCTTTTTTAAATCATTAAAGGGATTTTGGGGCTATTTAAAATTTTTAATAATTTATCACATATACATTTTTTAGACATTTCACTTTTTGGAGATATAACGTTTCAGAGAATTCATGCATCAACATATAGAAAACCATCAGCAAATAACAACATCTTTCATGCTAGTTCATGCCACACTAGACATGTAAATTACTTAAAAGGGTTTTCTTACTATTTTGATTAGCTTGAAGACTATTTACCAAATACACTGGTTTGTTAATTTTGCTTTAGTCAAGAGACAAAGAAGATTTTATCTCTGCTTAGAGTACACATGTTTCCATGGTTACCGAAGCCCTTCCCCCTCTTTCCTTTTCTGTCATCTCTCATTGCTCTCAACTGCTGTCAGTCCATCCATGGTGAATCATCTCTGATCTCTGGAAACGGGCTATGTTTACTTAACTAAATAAAGAGCTTTAATTCTTAAGAGCTCCATAGCCTTGTATACTACACTTCATAAACCTCCTGTAGTCATGTCAGTGTAACAGAAATAGCTAATAATAGCAGAGCTGATGTGTTAATCACTGCTGTAGATCCACCTCTTTAACTAGAGCCAAAGAAGCCAATTCAGTGATTTTGTTCAGACCAATGGTGGCCAACTTTTAGATCCAATACATCTCTCTATGGTGTAGGACTCAAATCTATTGTTAGTCCAAGGTAGAATATAGTCGACAGAAGTAACAGAGAACACCAAAGAGTCACTGTCATGTGTCTCCGCACAATTTCTGTAAATAGTGTGTAAAATAAATTTTCTTTGTATGTTGGCTCGGTGATTGTTCATGCACCTAAGAAGCTTTTGTGTAACCCATGTATTGCTGATGGCAACTGCATTACTTTACGCACACTACATGATCACTTTGGTAATCTGAAAAGTCTTAAATTGTAAATGTTTCTCTAGTCTGAAAGGATGAGAAAATTTTCTTTTTATACTGCATAATAACACAGGACTGGTAAATTTCTTTTTTTTTTTTTTGTACAAGTGTTGCTAGTATTTTTTTTACAGTTTTTTTATGATTTTATCTTACGTGACTTGGGGACAGAATATTCTTTAGAGTGAAGGTGTGCCGAAAAATAATAGAAGGATTGATAGAAATATTGTTTTTTATGTACAGGTCCAGTATGAAGATATGCCACGGTTTGGATATTATCCTCCTGATGTCAGAATGTGCAGAGGTGAATCTTGTTTTTTAGTCCTGTTATTTGAACTACTTTTTGTGTATTTAAACATTGGAATTTTGTCTTAAAATTCCAGATATGTACAACTAATATGATGGGGCATTATGGGGGTGTTTAAGATTTTGTATGGATTCTGGGTACCTCATAAGAGAAGGGTTTGGGTATGGGTATGGGTATAAATGTTTTTTTCTTGGTTGGTTATAGCCCTGTTTCTTCAGTCATTAAAACTTCTAATTGGGTATGAATACAGGGAAGGAGTCACTTATAATTTGCTAATCATATTCAGTCTAAAAACACAGGCACAAGGCCATGCTTGAAGCTCAATGGCTGGAAAATAGACCATTCCCAGTAGGAGTCAATATAACCCTCAGTGCTGAATAGGATAAATTTAACTGGTGCAGATCACAAATGAGCAGTTGCACTCACACTCCCATCCACTGGGGGGCAACTACCCAGTAAAAAAACTGCACATTGAATAAGCACCCGCTCACACAAGCATGCAGAAAAACCATGGTACCATACAGGTGAGATTGCACAAATGCAAAAATAGTGATAAACAACCACTCACACAAATACTATCCTGGCTTACAACTAGAGATGGGCGAATTTCTCAAAAATTCGTTTCGCGGAATGCAGGGTAATAAGAACATTCTGGGCTAAAGTCGCGGATTTCATTAAACAAACATTGCAACCTGAATTTAACATCTCAGCCTCATGGGCTATTTTCGGCTCACTGGGCAATGAGAGAACGCACCTCATGGGTATCACCTCGGAAACTAGACTCCTCCACATTATCGCGGCTATCGCAAGAAAATCTATCTTGCAACTATGGGTCCAACCGGCATGCCCCCCAATGGAATTATTCTTAGAGAAATGTATGTTTGTTCTGAAAATGGATTGGGTGGACAAAATGCAGCATAAAGAAAGAAAAAGTAAAGCGATTCTTTGAAGTCTGGGGTAAAATAATAGCTAAACTACCACCCGCTACCAAAAAGATCTTTAGAGACTGTTTCGGATCCACAGAATGGTATCTTGAAAGACAGTTAGCGGGCCAAGAACCTCTACGACTCTCGGATCCCGCCCACACTCCAGACACTTCAACCCCGGGCACATTGACACTTGGAACAACAGTGGACACATGGTTGGGAGGTGTTGATTTGAATATAACCTAGATAAACATACAAGGTGACTAAACACAAAACACCCTCTTAGGTCATGCCATAACACAAACCTTCTTTTACTCTAACATCAACCCAACCACTCCTGGCCAATTGGCTGGTAGTGGAAGGGGAAATTCCGAACAGGAGATGGGGTGACGGAGAGAGAGAGACATGGTGGATATCAGGAGCACCAGTTCTGAGGTTTGAATTAGTTTTAAAACAGGTTCAAAATAATTGGACAAATAGTCATTAGAGTTACTTTAGCAACATTAATAACACATATCAGTAATGAAAAGTGCTTGAAAGATGTTCATTGTCTGTAAACAAATCTTTGTGATATGAATCATAATGTACTGTTTATGCTTAAATTGATCTATTTGTCGAAAATCAATAAAAACAAGTTGAAAAAAAAAAAAAATTTGGTTCGCTCACTTCACCGAATTTCCCGACAAAAATAACTTCGGGATGAATCACGTTAAAAACAGCTATTTCTAGGCTGCACAGAGCCTGCAGGGTGCTGCAGAACATTGTGCCATGCTTAAATATGCAGAGGGAGCTTGGTTTGGTCTTCATACAATGTTGTGTTTTAGGATGACACGCACATGACTGCCGTCGCTCTTAGAATCGCTTCACTATAAAATTCCCTGGGCACTCAAGAGGGAAAAACTGACCAAAAAACTGAAGGGGGAATGTAGCCGGATAAAGTCATGGCAGCGCCAGCTGGAAAAAAACAAGCTGAGGGCTCAGGTGGCAACCTCAGTGACAGAGGGTGGCGGTGACGGCGGTAGCCACAGCAGAATGAGGACAGAGAGTCGCACCCTGACCTTCTGGAGGTGGCAGAAACAGGAAGAGGCCACAGAGTGTCACAATGACACAGTGTGGAGTTGACGGCATCAACAGCAGCAGCAGCATGAGGTCAGACAGTGGCACAATGACATTCTGGAGGTGGCAAAAACAGGAGTAGGCCACAGAGTGGCACAATGACACAGTGAGGAGGGCACGGCAGCAGCCAAAGAAGCAGCATGAGGTCAGGCAGTGGCACAATGATAGAGTGTGTTGGTCACGGCAGCAGCCACAGCAGCAGCATGATGTCAGACAGTGGCACAATGAAACAGAGTATAGTTCACGGCAGCAGAAGCATGAGTTCAGACATTTCCACAATGACATTCTGGAGTTGGCAAAACAGTAGTTGGCCACAGAGTGGCACAATGACACAGTGTGGAGGTTACGGCAGCAGCAGCATGAGGTCAGACAGTGGCACAATGACATTCTGGAGGTGGCAAATACTGGAGTAGGCCACAGAGTGGCACAATGACACAGTGTGGAGGGCACGGCAGCAGCCACAGCAGCAGCATGAGGTCAGGCAGTGGCACAATGACATACTGGAGGTGGCAAAAACAGGAGTAGGCCACAGAGTGCCACAATGACAGAGAGTGGAGGTGACGGCGGCAGCAGCATGAGGTCAGGCAGTGGCACAAAGACATTCTGGAGGTGCATAAAACATAACTTTTAATAAAAATAAATAAGAATTGAGAAAGAAAACGAAAAGACACCCTCAAATATACCCTATCAAAGACCTGTCTGCCTCAAAAATGGGGAAATTGCCCCAATAAGGGCGCCCCCACACTGGAACCTAAACTAACCCTGTCCCTAGCTACATCTAAACGAAAAAAAGAAAAACACATGTACCACAAATGGAGTGCACAAACAAAAAAAGTGCTGTAATAAATAACAATACAACAGACAATATACGTTTGATGTTCAATAATACTATGAATTGATGATGCGTCATAGGAAGATGATCAATAACGCATAAATATTCCAATATTCCAACGCGTTTCCCCCCTAGATACTGGGGTTCATCAGGGAAAAATTGCAGTTGATAACAACAATACGGAACATCTAAGGAAAAAACAGCTTGGACCTGTCTCAGTAATCAGATAGCGGGGATCTGTACATGACTTATCCTGGACTCCGTCCTCTATCTTACCAGCCCTGTTTTCCATCATTAAGGGACGTGAGTTATATTTATTGCATACATCTTTGTTTTTTCCTTAGATGTTCCGTATTGTTGTTATCAACTGCAATTTTTCCCTGATGAACCCCAGTTATCTAGGGGGGAAACGTGTTGGAATATTGGAATATTTATGCGTTATTGATCATCTTCCTATGACGCATCATCAATTCATAGTATTATTGAACATCAAACGTATAATGTCTGTTGTATTGTTATTTATTACAGCACTTTTTTTGTTTGTGCACTCCATTTGTGGTACATGTGTTTTTCTTTTTTCATTTAGATGTAGCTAGGGACAGGGTTAGTTTAGGTTCCAGTGTGGGGGCGCCCTTATTGGGGCGATTTCCCCATTTTTGAGGCAGACAGGTCTTTGATAGGGTATATTTGAGGGTGTCTTTTCGTTTTCTTTCTCAATTCTTATTTATTTTTATTAAAAGTTATGTTTTATGTATCTTTATTCTAGGTGTTATACCTGTAGTTGTTTTGGTTTAAATTGTATTGGTATACCCAGAACTTCATTTCATTATATCAAGGGTTCTCTACACCTATACATCGTGCTTAAGTAGAGTACATGGTAGTGTTTGTGTTTTTGACATTCTGGAGGTGGCAAAACAGTAGTAAGCCACAGAGTGGCATAATGACAGAGAGTGGAGGTCACAGCAGCAGCAGCATGAGGTCAGACAGTGGGACAATGACATTCTGGAGGTGGCAAAAACTGGAGTAGGCCACAGAGTTGCACAATGACAGAGAGTGGAGGTGACGGTGGCAGGAGCAACAGCATGAGGTCAGAGAGTGGCACAATGACACAGTGTGGATGTCACAGCACCAGCAACAGCAGCAGCAGCATGAGGTCATCAAGAGGCACAATGGCAGAGTGTGGAGGTGGGTGACGATTCCAGTCCCTGGTAAAGATGGTTGGTGGCAGATGGAGAAACTGTCAGCAGATATGTGGCATGAGGTGGGTGGCGGCATCAGAATAGTGGCTGAGGCAGGTAGTTTGAACCCAGACTCATTTCTCACAGTTTGGGTGAGGCGTCATGGCTGAAGTAGTCTGACGCCTAAGGCATTGGTGTGTGGAAATCCTGGCTGATCCACGCCTGATTCATCTTGACAAAGGTCAGTCGTTCCACATTTCCTGTGGACAAGCGGGTTCTCCTTGGGGTAAGATGGCCCCCGCCGCACTGAAACACCCGCTCTGATGCCACACTACTGGCCGGGCAGGACAGCTTCTCCACTGCAAACACGGAAGTTGTGCCCACACATCCAGTTTGGCTGCCCAGTAGTCCAGCGGATCTTCTAACTGGGGTGGCAGAGTGCTGTCCAAGTAGGCCACCACCTGTTGGTTCAGGGTCTGCTCCAGGTCCTGCTTCTGCTGCTGCTGGCGACTGCCCTCCTCACTAGGTGGGTGAAGGAAGCTGCTCATCAGTGACTCTAGACTTAGGTTGCTGCTGATGGAGCTGGTACACCCTACCTTCCCCCAGCAGCTGCGGCAGTAGTACGTGAGCGCTGAAGAACCCCCCGGTCAGACCTGTCAGAGAAGGGACGATGCCGCACAGGCAGCGGCCAACTGACTACGGAGGATTTCCCTATAGTATTTGAGTTTGTCCTCCCTCTCAATAGCTGGGAAAAAGGCTCCATTTTGACCGGTAGCGAGGGTCTAATAGGGTGGAGAGCAAGAAGTCATCCCTCTGCCGGATGCTGACTATTCGGCTGTCACTAGCCAGGCAAATCAGCATGCTGCGGGCCATCTGCACAAGTGACTCTGAGGGGCTCCCTGCCTCCATCTCCACTGTCTACTGCCACAGTGCTTACGGGTCATCTGCCTCGTCTTCCTCATCTCCATCTACCTCCTCCAGCTGCTCCTGCTTCTCCTCTCTTGTCACCTGGGTAGAAAATCCACTTATTTCACCAGACAATGCTTCTGCTCCAATGTCCTCCTCCTCCAATTTCAGTCCCCAGACTCATGTGGCAGCGAGATGTAGTCGCCACATCTCCAGTCCCCTGCCCAGACAGATTTTTCAGCATAAGTTTCAGGACATGAAGCAGTGGAATGACGTTATTCATCCCGTAGTCCTGGCGACTGACAAATAACGTGGCCTCCTCGAATGGCCTCAACAAACGGCAGGTGTCACACATGAGCTGCCACTGGCTGTCACAGGGAAGTACTCCTGTCTGCCTGGATCATCAAAAAATTATTAATGGCCTTTCTCTGTTCATACAGTCGGTCCAACATGTGCAGGCTGGAATTTCAACGGGTGGAAACATCGCATATCAAAGTGTGTTGGGGGAGGCCGTTCTGCCGCTGCAACTCGAGGAGGGTGTTCCTGGCTTTTTAGGATTGGATGAAGAGCATGCACAGTTTCCTGGCCATTTTCAGAATCTTCTGACGATCGGTGGAAGACTTCAGGAACCTTTTCACAACCAGATTGAACACATGCGCCATGCAGGGCGCATGGACCATCCCTCCTCGGTGCAGGCAGGCACCATGTTATTTCCGATTGCCCTGTCACCATGGTTCCAATTTGCAGTTGGCGCGGAGAAAGCCACACATCGATTCTTGCTGCATGACGCGGAGCAGTTCCTCCCTGTGCGACTTTGTTCCCCCGAGGCAAGCCAGGATGTAGAACTGCGTGACACCGCTGTGCCCTACACATGTGGTATGATGGAGCAGTACTTTTGGAGGCTGAGATGGTGGTGGTGGTGGTGGTGGAGGAGGAGACGGACATTGGCGCAGGAGCCGCAGTTTGACAACGTGGAGGAGAAAGCGGCGTCTCCTGCCCAAGTTGTTGGTGTGCCTGGGCCGGAAGCGCATTCACCCAGTGGGTTGTAAAGGACATGTACTGGCCCTGACCGCAGTTAGAGCTCCAGACGTCCGCGCTGCCGTGCACCTTGGAACAAACCGATAAGCTCAAGGACTGGCCCACCTTCTGTTCTGCATATTTATGAAGTGCTGGTACTGCCTTTTTGGAAAAGAAATTACGGCTTGGAACTCTCCATCTTGGCTCGGCACAAGCCATTAGTTCTCTGAATGGTGCAGAGTCCACCATTTGGAAAGGGAGGGACTGCAGCACCAACAACTTGGACAGGAGCACGGTCAGCTGCTGCACCTTAGGATGGTTGGACGCATACTGTTGTCTCTTTGCAATCGCCTCGCTGACCGACTGCTGGTGCCATGAGTAGCGAAGAGCAGGAGCATCTGGACTGGGAGATGATGTCAAAGAGATACAGCTCCCTTCTGCAGGGGTAGTGGAGCCTTGACTGGCTGCAATGGCATGCGTGCCACTGGGCGCTGCTGCTGCTGTTGCTGCGGCGGCTAGATGGACCACCACATCTGAGCCACGTTTCTCCCAGGACACCAGATGGTGACGCTGCATGTGTTGACGCAGGGCCGTGGTGCCAACGTTAACTTCCTGGCCACGCTTCACTTTCTGCCCACAGATTCTACATATACCCATATTCGGCTCCTCCGGTGTCTTAGCAAAGAACTGCCACACCGCCGAGTATCGGATTTTACCTTCAACGTTCTGCACTGAGTGACTACTACCGCCACTGCCTCGCTGAGCTCCTGTGCCGCTACATTCTTGGACCTGCGAAGCGGGTTTTTTACCCCGTGGCCGCTTGCCTCCCGACCTCACACTGGTGCTACCCTGCTGACTCACGGCCACACAACCCACTTGCTGGCTGCGCCGCTGCCTGACGCGCAAGCTGACTCCCTCTTCTCCTGACGATGATGAAGCCCTTGCCTCACCCGGCTCCCAAGTGCGGTCGGCTACATCATCATCTATTTGTGTTTCATCGTCACTGCTGTCCTCATCACCGGTCTTCGTATGCAGAGGCTGACCCCTCACAACATGTTCTCCCATGCCACTCTCAACATCTATACTTTGCCGCCTACTGCAAGAAGCAGGGGATATTGGCCCCATTTCTTCACTGCCAAGTAGCTGCTGACTGCCCTCCTCAAATTGTTCATCCTTGCTATACAGTGGCGCTGAGTCCAGACCACATAGTAGATCTCTGGCTGAAGGAACCGGATGGGACAGAAGCGGGTTGAGGACAGGTGAGGGCCGCTGACCCGCTCCCGGCTATGCCAACTAAGGGTTGTGTCTGACGTTCCCACAGACTCTTGGCTGGGGTTGTCAGATGTCATCTGGGAGGAAGTGGATGACCTAGTCAACAAATCAAGAACCCTTGGGTTGCTAGTCAGCACACGGCCGCTAGATGACAGCGGCAGTTGTGGCCTCACCGAGTGACCTGCTGCGACGTCCCCTTGCTGTGCTGCGACCTGGGCCTGGAATGTTTGTGCCTCTGCCACTCGCAGGTGAAGAGCCTGCCACCTCTCTGTCTGACATACTGTTTGTTCTACAATGTACAGACACTGTTTGATGAAGATATCTGTATATGATAAATACACACCCTGTTATTTGACTCCAAGTGAACCCACTAAGAAGCTTGGATAACCCTTGGATATAAATTGCGCTCCACAAATGGGCAGGAAAAATTGACTTGTATGTGCCGCTTAAAAACTCTGTGTATTTTACTGAATATAAAAGCACAAACAGGCTTAATTAACCTTCGGATATGAATTATGCTACAGAATTTCTTCTGTGCCGGTGAAAAACAAAGTTTCTTTTACTGAGTACAACTGCAGAACAATGCTTAATTAACCCCTGGATGTAAATTGCGCAAAAGAATTGAGCAACCAAAAACTACGAGCTTTGTAGCGTGTTACAATGGCGTGTTTTCTACGCTACACAACAAGAGTAAAACTTGTAATTAACCTTCGCTTGTGAATTATGCTACAGGAAAAATGTCTTTTTTGGCGGTGAAATAAACGTTTTCTTTTAGTCACCACAGCAGGAGAACAACGCTTAATTAACCCCTGGATGTAAATTGCGCAAAAGAATTGAGCAGCCAAAAATGAAGTGGTATTTGTATTGTAAAAACGCTGTTTCTTTAAATGAATACAACAGGAACAGGCTTAGATCACCCTTGGATATTCAATGTGCTGTGAGCAGATAGCATTAAAATGTATATGCAGCTGCACTAGACACACACTGCACTGGACTACATATTCAGAGTCTGAAAGAAAATGAGTTCTTCTTTGTGGTAAAAATCGAAATCAAGATCCATGATTAGTGTTGAGCGATTATTATCGACAAAGTTGAAATCGGCACGGTATTTACGTTGATCGGATTTTTTTAGATCATGCGATAATTTAGGTTAAAATCTGTGATAATTATTAATATCGCCCTTTTCGGGCTTTGTCATTTTGGGGGCCCAGCAAATCAGCTTACAGAATAGGCAGGGTGAGTGTGTGTGCAAGTCAGGGGACGGGGATTGTATGGTTGTGTATGGGCGGGAAAAAATCACAGACCTCGTTTTACATAGAACAGCTCTTCCGGGTTATGATCAGTGTTGTCAGTCTCTTAGCTTTGGATTTGCGCTCTCCCCTCTGCCCAAAAAACAGCTCAGAAAAAACGCTCAGCGAAATTTTTTTTTTTTTACAGAGACAGCTCTACTTTTACTGTGATCCTTAGAAGTTAGTTTTTTCAGAGATTTGCAGTTTTTAGTTAGTTAGGCAGGATTTTAAAGGACATCTCCGCTGAAAAGTCAGGGCGGGAGCGGGAGGGGGGTTGGGGGCCGCGGGCGAAACAAAAAAAGCTCTAAAAAAGGATACTGGATATTGTACAGCCAAAACTTTGTTTGACATTACATTGCCTTATATTAGGATACGTCTTTTCTAGTAACTGCAGGTCTATTTGTTAGGTGCAAAATCCCTTTTATTCTCAGTTAATTTCAGATGGGGTGTTTTTTTTCAATTTTCCCCGGTCCACTTTGTTGATATCCCACTTGCCTTAAAATTTTGAATACAGCAATTTTGTAGTACCAAGGTTGATAGGTCCCAAAAAATACTTTTATTATCAGTATCATTTCGATAGTGTTTTTTTACTTTGGGCAGGCAACTGTGTTGATGGCCCACCTTGCGTTAAATTTGAATCCAGCAACTTTGAGTCACACAGGTGTACTGTAGGTGCCAAAATTCCTTTTAATTCTGTAACATTTAGACAGGTGTTTTTTTCACTTTTGGTCAGTAAGCTTTGTTGTTGATCACTTTGCAGTTAAATTTGAATCCAGAATTTTGTAGTAACCACAGGTGTACTGATAGGTGCCAAAAATCCCTTTAAAAATTAGTATACATTTCGACAGGTGTTTTTTCACTTTTGGTCAGTAAGCTTTTTATAGATTCTTTCATTTAAAATTTGAATCCAGCAATTTGTAGTCACCACGGGTTGATGGTCCCAAAAAAATACCTTTTATTATCAGTATACATTTCAGATAGTGTTTTTTCACTTTGGGCGGCCAGTGTGTTGTAGGCCACCTTGCAGTTAAATTTTAATCCAGCAACTTTTTTTGTACTACAGGTGTTGATAGGTCCCAAAAATCCTTTTTAATACCCGTATACTTTCAGACAGGTGTTTTTTAATTTTGGTCAGTCAAGCCTTTTTGATAGATCTACTTTGCAGTTAAAATTTGAATACAGCTTTTTTGAGTCACCAAGGTAAATTTGATAGGTGCCAAAAAATCCCTTTTTTTACCCTGTATACATTTCAGAAGGTGTTTTTTTCAATTTTGGTCAGTCAAGCTTTGTTGTTAGATTACTTTGCAGTTAAATTTTTAATACGCAATTTTGTATACCCCCGTGTACTGATGGGTGCCAAAAATCCCTTTTAATTCGTATACTTTTTCAAAAGGGTTTTTTTTTCATTTTTTGGTCAGTCAGTTTTTTGATAGATTACTTTGCAGTTAAATTTGAACCCAGCAATTTTGTTTTGATTTGAGGGTTTTTGATAGTGTTTTTTGCCATTTTTAATAAGGACTTTCCAAAACTTTCCATCCTTCTCAAATTTTTATATTTTGCATGGAGGAAAATTTTCGGTGGTAAGCGAGCAAAGAGGGGGGTAGGACATGGGGTAGAGGTACAGAGGGTGCCCCTTTCCCCAATGCTGGCAAAAACAGCATGCCAGGGGATCGTCAGTTGAGGACCCTCAGGCCCTTTATGTGGGGTCAGGGCCCCGGAAACTCAGTAACGAACAGTGTCACCAATCTGTTCTTTAGGGGTTAAAGCAACCTGCATCAGCATTTTTTACCTACTGTCCTCCAGTCACGGCCCCAAAAGTCGCATCCCGATTCGCTTTTCCCTCCCAAAATGAAGCAACCCAAATGTCAACTCGTGTACCACCACTTGGAAATCCATTTTTTTGAAGACCCCTTTGAAGACAAAAAAGGGTTGGGGCAGGGCATGTTAAAAGATCAAGAGGCCAAAAAAGGATGATTTCCCTGCTCTGACGCCCAGTTACTGATGCCATCAGAGAAGGAGAAAGAAAACCCGGTCAATCGGCAAAATCCGGCCGGTCGGGAAGCCTTGCGTCCCTTTGATTGTAGCCCGAGCTCCTGGTGCGAATTTTCAGGACGACGAAGAAACCCCTTTGTGATGATGATGATGACATTGCGGATCAACTGGTCTTTTCAGCAGAATTTTTGCTTTGCGAGGCCTCCTGGGTGAAAGGAAGACGTTGGGGGTGTGTCAGTAGGGTCCCCCCTCAAAAAGGAGAGGGCGGTCGCGGAAAATCCGCTGATATGTTTCGCCCGCCACGGTCAGCGGAAAACAGTTCCCCTTTTTCGCCCTCAAAAAGGTCCAGGACCTCTCAAGCCTGGGTCTTCTTTTAGCAAGCCTTGATTCACCCAGCGATGTCATATGCCGCCTTTGCCATAAACGCATAAGTAGAGGCAAGAACCTTGGTGTTTAACCACCACCAAAATGTCTAATCAATGCAGCGAAAGATGAGTTGAAATGGAGGGGAATACTTGGGCCAAAAAAAGGCCCCGACGAGCCGGGCCCCCAACCCTGTACCCCTCTGTCCCGTCTCCTCCCCCTCCGCCTCCACCAAGGTTTCCCCAGCTGCCCATGTTTCAGAGACATGATCAGGGTCAGCCCCTGCTTCAGCATCCCCCGTCGCCCCAGTACCACCCGCACCCCCGAGACCCATCCTACCCCTTCTCCTTCCACCAGTTTGAAGACCTGCCCCCCGTCAGCAGCCAGTCTAGCGCCCCGCCTTTGTCTTCCCGGTTTGGGAGCAGAAGAAACACTTTAACCCCAAACCCTCCCCAAAACCAAAAGCCTGAATGTCGGTTGCCGGGGTTTTGGCCCTTTGGAAATGTTCCCTTTTCCCGCTGGTGGACACAGATGGGTTCCGCCCGTCATGGCCCCTTGCCTCCCCCCCAATACCGATGCGGCAGGCATTTCTTTGCCAGAAAAGCCGTCCTCCCGGGCCACCCACGTGTCATCAAAAATTTTAGGGGGTTGTCTGCATTGGGGCCCGGAAAAGTCCATTGACCCCCGACCAGGGATAAAAGCCGGCCGGGGCGCTATATCTCTGTGACAGCTCCACTGGTGAGGGGGGATTTTGGGGGGTGGCGGTGGCTCTCAGGCTCGGCGCACGCCTTAAAAAACCGCAGGGATGGTGCAGGGCTCTTTCCCCAAGGCCCTTGGGGGATCACGTCCCAGAGAAAACCAGGCCCGTGTTAAAATTTAAAATTGTCTTGGGACGCCCACACAGGTCAGGACCCAGTGCGGCTGGGTGACAAAAACCTTTGCCAGGAAGGTGGTGTGCGAAACGGGAAAATTTGCTGGCCCCTTAAGATCGGTAGGCTGGAGCACACCCCTTGCCTGGAATGTCATGAACCTTGTCGTCCAGAAATTTTAAAGAGCTCCCCGGGTTCTTGTTGCGTGGAACCGCTGGAATTCCACCCCCCATGCCCCAGCGTTGTGGCGAGGCAATCCCATTAGGAAGTAGGGAAGTGCACTGGCCTAACAAGCAGGGTGCGGACCCGGGGTGTTGAGCCCCGAGAGTGGAGGCAGGGAAAGAGCTCTGCACCTCCTTCCCAGTTTTGAAAAAGCCCCCAAAAAATGTCATTTGCGAAGGGCCCCCAGTCAGCTGAGATTGGGTGATCTTAGTTCGGGAACGTCGTTGGACATCTGAAAAAACAGGTCCCCCCAGCGCAGAGGGGGACGGAAAGTGCGGACACAGACCTTTTTCCCTCCGTCGAACCCCAAAAGGCCGCATTTTCTCAATTTTATCGGTTTTCATTAGACGTGGTTCGGGGCCCGGGGCTAGTGCAAGGCGGCGACAGCTCTCAGGGTGCATATCTGAGGCAAGTCAGGGCTGTGTTGAAGCTGTGCCGGAGGAAGCGGAAGAGGAGGAGGAGGAGGTATTCAGACCCGCGTTCCAAAGTCCCTCCCTTGGGAAAAGAGGTTGGCGCGAATTTGAGGGGAGGGGGAAATGGGGAAAGATCAGTTTGCTTCCCCCTTTCCCCCGGGGGCTTGGAAATCAGGCCTTTCTCACAGGGAGTGTTTGGGATGCCCCATTTCCCCCAACATGTCCTGCTTTAAAGGCCATCAAAATAAACAAAGTTAGGGGTGGCCCCCCCTCCTGGACCCCCGGTACAAAAAAATCACCCCTTTTCCTTCACCCCCCCAAATAGAGAGAAAAAAGCGGAAATGGAGCCTTGGGGATTGATCAACTGGAGACATCTTTTGGGTCTGCTTCACGTTCCTCAAATGTCACTTTGGAACAACATCAGCGAGTGCAGATTTGGAGTGAAAAGTAGCCGTGCGGCAGCTCGGCCCCGGCAAGGTGGCAGAAGCCTAATGGTAACCTTGGAAATCTTTATCTACCACCTCCCCAACGCATGCAATGCAGGGACACACCCAAACCCCAACGAATCGCTTAAGTATGGTGCACGATATCTGGTTCCACACCGATGTTTTTGTATGTGTACTGGACCCAATAGACTTTGGGTTTTCAAATGGCGTTGGCCCCGAGCTCGCTCGCCTTCCTTAGGGTGTTGTCTGCCCGCAGCCGCGTCATATCTGAGCGGACCTTCAAAAAAGGGGGAGGGTATTACAGACAAGCACCCGGCTTTCCGAAAATGTGGAGTTTGATTTCCAGATGAATCAGAATGGATCTTGTGATGTTGTGGCCCCATTGCGAGATACCGATTATTTGCGGTTATTTCACTTTCCCTTTCAAAAGAAATGGTCCTTTTGAAAATTTTTTTTTTTTAAAATTCATTTCTTATGCAATTTTTATTCTCTTTTCCCAAAAGTTCATTTTTGGTTTTGCTGTAAAGGGAGTAAAAGACAGCAAGGTTCATGACAAACCGTATTCATTTACTCACTTTATCTTTAAGTTTTGCATTGTCGGGGTTTTGGGTCATGTTGCTGTGGGATTCAGTTTTTATGGCCCTTTGGGAAACGAAATTTTGGTTCAAAGTGGAAAATTTTCCCCTCAAATTCAAAAATTTTTTAATTTTTTTTAGTGGTGAAAAAAGGCCCATTTTTTTTTAAAAAAAAAATTTTTTTAAATTAAAATTTTTTTTTTGGGGGTTTTCGTGACAGCAGCTTACTAAAGGTCCTATTAAAAAAATTTTTTTTCAACAGTTTGTTCTTCAAAATTTGTAAAAGGGTCGGGGTATGTTTTGAATTTTTGGGGATTTTGCTTAAACATGCGCTATATACGGTCCTATTAAAAAAAATTTTTTGTTTTAACAGAAATTTTTCACAATTGTCAAAGTGGCTCAAGGGTGAGGGTGCTTCAAAAAACGGGAAAAGGGAGGACCTGTTAATGGACACATTTTTGCAAAATGACTTTTTTTTTGCAAGATCTTTAAATAGCTATCAATCCCTGTTTTGAGAAACCCCATTTAATACAAAAAAAGAGAAAAAAAGACATGGGGGGGACCCCATCTATTTTAAAAATGTTTTTTCTAGAAATTAACTAAAAAAAAAATTATGTACAAAATAGGGGTAAAAAATTTCCACTGAATTGTAAAAGGGAGGTACGGGAAAAACTTGACCAGATTGGGTTTATTCAGAGGACTGGGTTTGGGCACGGACAGAGAACAAAGTACGAGCAATTTTTCCCCCCAAGTTGAGTAAATGAGAAAAAGAATGCAAAGAAAAAAGGCACCTGGGGGGAACAGGAGCGTTTAACACCCGTTTGCCAAATGAAGCTCAATTGGTCCGCCTCATAGGGGGGGCAAAGCGTCCCCGGTTTGACGTGTATGAGGAATGTGGAGGGCTTCTCCACCCCGCTTCGCCTTGCTTCAGCAGATGTTTTTTGGCTGCGTCTTAAGGGGGTTTTTACCTGTTTAAAAGTGACGGACGCCCTTTGGGCTCTACCCCCCCAGTAAGTCCCGGCCCCCGGTGCTGAACTGCGTTTAAAAGATGAAGATGCAGCTGGTCTTCCACACCCATGTAAGTTGGGAGCTGGACCTCCGTGTTAAAAAGATGGCTGACGGAGATGGCTCTCACCGTTGGGGGGAATCAGGGGGAGCTTTAAATTTCTCTAAAAAAAAAAACAGATTTTGAAAAAGGGATTTCTGTGAGGGTTTAAATGTGTAAAAAGGGGTCCAGGGTGGACACAAAATTTAAAATTTGAGGCTTAAAAAATTTTTTGGGGCGGGTCACTATGGGGTCGCTCTTTGAAATTTAGGGGGGTCTGTCCAATCAAGAAGAAGGATTTGGAGTAAAATGAAACCATTGAATTGATTGGCTGAATCAGCCTCAGAAGCCAGGGGGCAAAAGTTTCTTAACTAAGAAGTGTTTTGGGGGGTGATTGGAATTTGTTTATTTTGGGGTGTGCTGACGAAAAAACACATCTACAGTGTAAAAAAAAACCCCTTTAAAAACTCGGGGGGGGTGTTGTTGATGTTATACATTTTAAAAAAAAACAAAATGGTAAAAATTAAAACTATAAAAAAAACTTTTAAATAAATTTGTAAAAAAAATGTCAGTTTCCCAAACCTTACTAAATGAGGGGTCACTGTACAAAAATGCATAGTGCCCTTTGGATCGTGGGTCAAACTTGTTTAGGGGTCATGCTTTTGGGGCCCCGGACGGGATGTTATGTCCAGTGAAACTAAAAAAGGTGGTTAAAGATCCTTTTTCCGCACTTTTTAATCGTGGGTCACAAGGTTTTTTGGTCATTCTGCGGGAAAAAGGGGCGATATAGTTTAATTCCAGTTCAATAAAATGGTGGTTAAAAAATCCCTTTTCCCCCACTTTCAATTTGGGGGGGCAGAAAAAGGTTTTAAAGGTCATTCTGCGGTCCAGGACAGTTGTCAAAGTCCAGTTCAATAAAAGGTGGGTTTAAAGATCCTTTTCCCCGAATTTTTAATCTGGGCGACAGGGTTAATGGTCATACTGCGGTCAGACAGATTTAGTTAATGTCCAGTTAACTAAAATGGGGGTTCAAAGACTCCTTTTCCCCGGCCTTTTAATTTGGGGGTCAAAAAGGTTTTGGGGTGATGCTGTGGCCCCGGACAGGTATGTCTATGTCCAGTGAAAAATGAAATGGGGTTGAAAAACTTTTTTTTTCCGGGACATTTTAAATGTGGGGGTCATGCGGTTTGGGGGTCGTGCGGCCCAGGAAGGTTGTCAATTTTCCCGTTCAATAAAAAGGTGGTTCAAGACCCCCTTTTCCCGGACTTTTTTAAATTTGGGGGTCAGAAGGTTTAATGGTCATACTGCGGTCCAGGACAGGTTAGTCAATGTCCGTTCAACTAAAAGGTGGTTTAAAGATCCTTTTTCCCGACTTTTTAATTTTGGGTCAGACAGGGTTTTAAAGGTCATTGCGGTACGGAAAGATATAGTTATGTCCAGTTCAACAAAAATGTGTCCCGGCAGGATGTCAATGTCCGTTAACTAAATGGTGGTTTAAAGACTCCCTTTTTCCCCGGGACTTTTTAATTTGGGGGTTAAACAGGTTTTGGGGTCATGCTGTGGGCCCCGGCAGGTATAGTCTATGTCCAGTGAAACTAAAAAGGTGGTTGAAAAACTCCAATTTCGGCACTTTTTAATTGTGGGTTTAGACAGGTTTAATGGGGCATACTCGGGGGCCCGGACAGGTATAGTCAATGTCCAGTTCAACTAAAATGGTGTTTAAAAACCCTTTTCCCAACTTTTTAAAACTGTGGGCCAGAAAGGTTTAAGGGTATAGCGGTAAGGGGCAGATATAGTTAAAGTCGTTCAACTTAAAAAGGTTTGTCAAAGACCTTTTCCGACCTTTTTTTTTGGGGGTCAAAAGGTTTGGGGGCTTTCTGTGGCCCGGAAGGTATAGTCTTGTTAGTGAAACTAAAATGGTGGTTGAAAGTGCTTTTTCCCGGGCCCTTTTAAAATTTTGGGGGTATGCAGGTTTTGGGGGGTCTGCTGTGGCCCAGGCAGGTTAGTCAATGTCCAGTTCAAATTAAATGGTGGTTCAAAGATCCCTTTTCCCGGCACTTTTTAAAATTTTGGGGTCAGAAAGGTTTAATGGTCTACTGCGATACAGGAAGAATGTTAATGTCCAGGTCAACTAAAAAGGTGGGTTGAAAGATCCCTTTTTTCCCGGAAATTTTTAATCTGGGGTCATGTGGTTTGGGGCTCATGCTGCGTTTCCAGGACAGGATATTCAATGTCCCGTTCAAGTAAAATGATAGTTAAATCATACTGCCTTCTGGACTTTTTAATTTGGGGTCAGCAGGTTTGGGTCATGCTTTTTGGGGCAAGAAGGATAGTGAATGGTCTGTGAGTTTTTTTCTGTGGTTTTATAAATATGTGTTGCCCAAAATTGCAGTATCCCTTTGATGTTGGGATGTTAATTAGTTCTCCCTCCTGTTTGGGTGTAAGAAAGAAGGGGTTGTTGCTCCCCATAGACTTTAATGGCATCGGGGTATCATTTCGACTATCGGATTCTTATTTAATTGCCCTATCGCTTCGACCCGATGATGATAGTCAAGTAATCGTATCACTATCCATGTAAAATTTCCTTCCATATCTGCGTAGAATTACAATATTTTTGTTATTTTCTGATGTTTATTTTTAATTGGTTTTTTTTTGAGTAATGGTATTAGTGAGAAAAAAATTCTCCTCCTAGATCTAAAAAGGTCTGGATATGGGGCCCTTGAGATCTAAGGAGTAAAACTTCAATTTGACTGATAAGTCTTTCATCTTACCAGCCTTAATAGGGTTTTTTTTATTTTTATAATGTCAGATGATTTATTTGTTGTTTTATTAAGATTTTTATTATTCTCTATTTTCACAATGTTGAAATGTCGGGTTTGGGTGAGTTTCCTAGTGAATTAGTGGAGGTCAATTCAAAAGGGTCCGGATTATTAGAAGGGCAAAAAGAAAGTCCTTTATTTAAAAGAGAACTAAGAACATGTTTCGATAAGTTAAATATACAAGTTTTAGGGGTGTTAGGATTTATTTAAAATCTTTTCTTCCTTTTTTCTTGAATGAGTTGGACCTTCCACCCTGCTTGACACCCTCTGCTGTTGATATGAGGGAAGAGACCTGTTCCAAAAAAAGGAACTACTGCTATGGAACAAGTCTAGTATTTTTAATAGTTCTGGGTTTTTTGGTAATGACTGTAGGAAACACTGAGACTGGAGATGAAATGGGAACAGATGAAGCTTCACTGGATTGACAAGAATAAATGGACAGATATGATATAATCAATGGAAGAATAATGGGAAGAGGTAGAGGTTGTTTGGAAGGAGAAACAATATTTCTATTTATCTTTTTATTTCCTGATGAGCCCACACTCTAATGATCATTTTGGCCCCAAGTTGCGTAATACAACCTCATAAAATTTTAAAAAGTCCTAGCAACACATACAAACAAAGGAAATTGCAAATGTAAAAAAAAAACAGATGCCTATCCTGTGATATTATTAAACATAAAAGGAATTTTTATGGAGAAACATCTACAATTAGAGATTCTTTAGATTGCCAAAGTAGTGTAGTGTACCTAATGGAATGTAATTGGTATCAGCAATGTGTAGGCCGCACTACACAAAAACTGCATAGGTTCCTGAACAATCACTGAGCCAACATCGACATTTCTAAATACAAAATCTAGTTAGCACATCCGTTTTGAAGAATAAACATATAGGTGCACACAGGGGCGTTGCGAGGGTCCCAAAACATCCGGGGGCTCGGGCCCTTAAGTTTTTCTGAGTAGGGCTGGGTTCACACGGAATTTTTTGCGTCTCATTGTGAACTGCGGATGTATTTTTACAGAGAAAAACCTTTGTATTTAGGCTCAGGAGAAATATAAGTGATTACACTGCAATTACATTTAGTGACTTACAGGAGACGTCTCTGAAGAGTTGTTCTATTTCCCTTCTTCTTCTCCATCTGTCCCAGACGCCATGATGACTTCTACCGTCCACAACTCTTCTGTAACGAATGCAGGTAGTGGATCCGCTGGACCACCGCAAGCGATGGTGTAAGCCGTATCAGGGGACGGAATCTAAGTAGAACCCGGTTTTCACCAGAGCCCGCCGCAAAGCGGGATGGACTTGCTGCGGCGGAGAACTACCAGGTCGTCCCACTGGCGTGACTTGCTTGCGGTGGCAGCCAAGGCAGTGCGTGGTACAAAATCATGAGACGCAGGCGAAGTCGGGGACAGGCAAGAGGTCAGGGCAGGCGGCAATGGTTCGTGGTCAAGACACAGAGCGAAGACGGTTCGGTACACCGACGTCAGGAAACAAGGCAGAAGAAGCTTTCTCTGAAGGCAGTAACGCACTAAGATCCGGCAAAAAGGGGACCCGGAAGGAAGGGGGTTAAATAGGGTCACCTGCAGCCTTTAAACCCAAAAATGGGCGTACTGCCTCTTTAAATCCTGGAGAGCCGGCGCGCGGGCATGCGCACTCCGGCCGGCCAGGAGAACGGGAGGACGCGGGAGCGCGGAGAGGTAAGCGGGCAGCCGGGACCCGGGCGAGGGGCTGCGGGACCACTCGTGACATCTTCACTGTAGAATTTACAAAACAAACATCTTAGACTCCTCATTTTATCAGAATTTCTCTACAATTTACTATCTCTATAAAAACTCCCCATCTATAGTCCCAAAAATGGTAATAATTACCCCCTTGTAGGTAAATATTTGCCCCCTATAGCCAGGTAGTAGCCCACTGTAGCCAGGTTGTAGCCCCCTTTAGCCAATTTGTTGCCCCCCCTAGCCAGGTTGCTGCCCCCCCTAGCCAGGTTTTAGTCCTCTAGCCGGTTCGCCCCCTTTTAGCTAGGTTTTTCTGTCCCCCTTTGGCAGTAATTGCCCCCTGTAGCCCGTAAAAATGCCCCCTGAGCCCTAAAAGCTCCTTGCA